>JASAMX010005673.1:0-13860 GCA_030248175.1 Microlaimidae sp. YZB2_3
TTACAGATAACTTCGTTTTTCACCGATTTATTGTTCCTAAGCGTTACGGCTCCAAAGTCCCTAGCAGCTGCCCAAACTCAATACTATTGGGATCTCAATACTGGCTCTTACGCTTTCGACTGGCTTTCGAGTTGTTTCAGGGTGGCACTGGCGTGCTGAAAGAAAATCAAAATTTGCCAAAAAATCAAAAATCAAAATTAGCGTTTAAAGCTAAACAAATTTTGTTGTCCATGTTTTTGGTGGTCCATGTGACTTTCGAATTTTCAATTTTTTTAAAATTTTTGAGTTTTTCAGACTTCTAGCATTAGTTTTTAATTTTTTTTTGTTTACAAAATTTTTTATTGACATCATAAACTGAATATGCCGAAAAAGGTATTTTTTTGAGTATAAATTGGTTTATAACTCTTTTTGATGAGCTCAAATATTAAAAATAACCACCAAAACTAACTAAGTCTTCAAGTCCGATTTAGTGTAAAAAATGTTTTATAAGTGTATTTTACTTTAGGATCGATCAAATCGAATTTTAGGACGCGTATGGGAATCAATCATACCAAATCTGAGAATCTAAAGTCATCACTGAGAATTACTGAAGATTACTATTACTGAGAATAGCAAACGCCAAATTCTCGACATTCCTCAAGTATAACCCAATCAAGTGGTCACCAGCAAGATGGATTGTTTAAAACCGTTATTTTTCAAATAAATTATCGTGATAAAACTCACAAAATAATATTTATCGTAGTCTTTAGACCTTAATTTCCCTAAGCAACCTAAGCAAAACCTTGAAATTAAGCTAAATTTAAGTTTTGTTTGATTTTAAGGTTTTGCTTAGGTTGCTTAATAAAACTAATAAAGTCTATAGTCTACGATTCAGGTTGTTTATAAGTTTTATCATGATAAATTATTTAAATTTACCACTTTGTTCAAAATTTATTAAAAAACACTATTTTAATTTAATGGGTGGTTTTTGAAAAATTACGGTTTTAAACTAGTGGTTCGTCCATGTTTAAAGTATTTCATCTTGTATTTTCTTTCCGGTGACCACTTAATTGGGTTATACTTGAAGAATGCCAAATTCTTTTGGTGTCCGGAAGTTTGAATGCCAGCACTTGATCGCCGAGCATTTGACCGCCAGCATTAGAACGCCGCGCACTTGAACGCCGCGCACTTGAACGCCGAGCATTAGACCGCCGCAGTATTGCATATAATTTTTATGCAAATTTATGTTTTCCGCCAGCTGCAAATATAACAGCACAGCACTATGACAATATTCCCCAAAAGTAAAAAGTTAGTTTTTTTATTTTTGTCTTTGCAAAACAAACCATGAAGTATAAACTTTTTGTTTAATTTTTTGGTTTTGCTTAGGCTTAGGAAAAATAGTTATCTTAAAAAAAACGCCATTAAATATAATAGAAATTTAAATTTTATTTAAGGTAGAACTTCATAGTTTTGACCACTTGGACTACAAGTCGCATATCAAAAAGTTAGGACTCTGTGCTATCCAGTGGTTATAAAAACATCACCGAAAAATTTGTCCAGTTCGCAAAAGATGTCCATGGATTCTACCTCTGAAAATCACAATGAGGCCTTTTAAAAAAAATTGATTCGTTATTTTTGGGCGAAATTTTACAATAAATTAGATTAATATATGGGGCAATTTTTAAATGTGGTCTGGGTTCGAAAGCATACATGGGCACGGGGGGGGTTGGGGGGGGGTTAACCCCCCCCCAAATTCTGAGAAGGGGGGTTTAACCCCCCCCCCACTCAGAAGTGGGGGGGGGGGAGAAAAAGTTAACCCCCCCCCAATTTTGGAAAAATGAAGAAAAAAAATGTCTTTAAAATGACTTCTAACTGCCTCCAAACTTAAGTTTTGAGGTCAAAATGAATGTTTTAAGCAATAAAAAGCTCAAAAATGCAATAAAAAGGGCTTTTTGACCTAAAATTAGCGTTTTTTACCTATTTTTCCTTCAAAATCGAAAAACGATATGGGTAAAATGCACTCCAGAAAAAAAACGATATGGGTATTTTGTATTTTGCGTTTCTCGGATTTTAACCCCCCCCCCTAATCTGGGGTTTAACCCCCCCCCACTCCGGACCAACTTGCCCATGTATGTTCGAAAGGACTTCAGGATTTTTTTTAAATTGCAAAAAACATTTTTTTTACAAAAATATAAATTCAAAGAAATCCTGAAGTCCTTTTTTAATCGTTTATAATAAAAAAAAAATGGTAAAAGCCTATATCTAACTATTTCCAAAATTTTGTTTAAAATTAACGAATCAATTTTTTTAATTTTTTATTTAATTTTTTTTAATTGACGTTTAATTGACGCCAAGAAACTACATTTTGAACCATTCCTTTAGAAGTTGGTTTTAATTGAAAATCCCAGCTGACCCAGTAGCCGAGTGGTTAGTACGTCGAGCTCGGATCCTCAGATCCATGGGGTTGAGTTGTCGCTCGACCACATTTTTAACGCTGAAAATTTTTTTTTAATTTTTAGCTTTTTAATTTAAAAAAATGTTTTATTATTTAAGATACGCTAAATAAAAAATAAAAAAATAGAATATTTTTGGTAATAAACTTTATTAATGTTTTGTATTTTTGACATGTATTTTATTGATGTTATTTGATGATTGTGGACGATAACATTTTTTTACAGAAAAATGAATGTCAAAAATTTAATCACCAGGTCAAACTACCTATAGTAAAATGTAATTCAAAAAGATCTGTCGTCAAAAAAAACTGTGAAGTTCTACCTTAAATATAAATTTATCATAAAAAATTTAGTTTGATTTTTAGGTTTCGCCTGGACACAGGAAAAATAGTTTTAAATTATTGAAGAACTAACCATTCACTAAGTTTTTTCCTTCTTTAATTTCAGGTTTTGCTTAGGCTTAGTTTGGAAAAACATAAATTTTTGACTCATTGTTTGTTGTTAAAACAACATTGCTTTGTTTAAATATTTTATTAAAAACATTTTTTTTATATTCTATTGAGTTTTTTTATACTTGGGGGAAGTTTATACTACCTTGGTGGGGAGTTTTAACGTCTGTTTTAAAGCAACGCGTGCTGCGGCGGTCTGATGCCCGGCGGTCTAATGCTCGGCGTTCAAGTACGCGGCGTTTTAATATTGGCGGTCAAATGCTTGGCGATCAAGTGCTGGCATAGGTGAGAAAGGGGGGGCAGGGTGGGAAAATCCACCCCCCCTAGCCTCGAAATTTTGGGGGCCCCCCCTAGACAAAAATCTAGGTGGGAGCCCCCCCCCTCCCCCCAAATTTCCGAATTTTTTACCCCGGACCCCCCTCTAGATTTTGAAATCTGACCCACCCTCTCCCTCCTCGGGAAAATTTTAGGTACCTTTTTTATACTAAATTTTCTTCCAAAAACGTAAATTTTCATCACATATTCATGCTTTTACACCCTTTTTATACATGAATATGGCTTTTTATTCAATAAAATGTAGTATTATCCTATAAAAAGAACAATTTACACCGGACCCCAACAGACCCCCCTTTAGATTTTAAAATTTTGCACCCCCGATTGACCCCCCCTAAAAAGCTAGGGGACCCCCTCCTAGAATTCAAAATGCTATTTACCCTGGGTAACCACGCCCCTAGCTTCCGGAACCGTGCTCACCTTTAAGTGCTGGCGTTCAAATTTCCTAAAATTATTCTTGTTTTCTGGTTCGTTTTGATTTGTGAAAGATAGTGAAGGTGAAATATAAGTAATTAATAGTGTATAAAAACTAATAAAAAACTATTTAAGATCATAGCCATTAAGTTTTGAAATTAAACATGTGTTAAGAAACACAATCTGTACTCATACATGAGCATGGACCGGCTAGCTAGGAGGAGAGAGGGGGCTACCCCGGGTAAATGACCATTTGAAAGCTAGAAGGGGGGTCCAGTGGGGTCCGTACCCCTCTAGCTTCTTAGAATTTCATATACTAAACAAGGCTATTTATGTATAAAAAGAGTACGAAAGTACTGTTTTTTTACTACAAAACCGTGTTTGTGACAGTAAATTTTGACCTATATAAATTCATACCCAAAATTTTGCTCAAAAGAGGGGAGATGGGAGGCGGTCGATTCAGAATTCCAGAGGGGGTAGGGTGTCAAAATTTAAAAATTTTGGGATGTTAAGGTAAGTTAATGCTAAGCTAGTAAGCCCTCTGTAAGTTAATGCTTGGATAGCATTTTAAACGTCAAACCATACATGGGCATAGGCTTAGCAGAAGGTGGGTTGGATGGAAGAAAAAATATCTTTAAAATAATTTCTAAAGCAAACCACCTCCTCCAAACTAAATTTTTCAATTTAAGTAATAAAAAGCTCAAAAATTCAATAAAAATATCTTAGTCTTAACTTAGTGTCCTAAATTTATTGTTTCAAAATCAAAAAAAATATGGGTAAAATTAAATACAAGTAAACTAAGTTCCTCAGATTTTAACCCATTCCCCAGATACAGATTTATTTACTTTATCCAGATTTTAATCCCCCCCCCCCCACTTCATACAAACTTGCCCAAGTATTCATCAGTCAAATGGTCAAAACGTTTGCAAAACCGATAGCTTAATTAGAGACAAAGATCATAACAATTGTGTTTGTTTTAATATTCAAATTATCGTTTACTATTATCAAGAATGGAATATATAACACAAGAAAATGTTTGACTTGACTATGCACTAAATTATTGAACCAAATTTTGCTAGAAAAGTCGCACATGCGCAAAGTGTCTTTTTGTTGTGTAAAAATAATTGCGAAGAAAGCAGCATTCTTTGTCAGTGCAAAGAAAGTCGCTCATATTTTCTGCAAGAAAACTAACACTGTGTTAAAAATCGCAGCGCGGTTTTTTGCTAAAAAAGTTCACAAAATTTAGCAATTGAGATTTTTTTTAGCAAACATTCGGTCAAAAATTTAGGGTACAGTCGGATATTCTCTTGTGCTATATATTCTTGTTGTTGTGATGTATCAACAATTTAGAACTACAATCAAATGAAAAGCGTGGTATAAAATGTCAAATGAATTTTCAAGAAGAAACTCGCAAGGAAAAATTGAAAAAATTGAAAATACTGCTTGATAAAGAATCTTTTCTGCAACATTATGATTCGTAAGCCTTGTTCACAATTTGAAAGGGGTACTGCAAATAAACCAACGCGTCTTAAAATATGTTTTTTCCAGGTTTTAAATAATTCAAAATCAAAAAAATAATACGGTTCCGAAATTCGGACCCCCCCGTGTCAAAAAATGATACGAATCCGGATGGATAAAGGCTAGGTTAGATGATACGGCTTAATACGAATTCAAAAATTTGGTACCTATATAAAAGTAAATAAAGTTAACACTAACTTTAAACCTTACGTTCAAGCTAAATAAAATACAATGCACACTTCTTTGTATGTTTAGTGCAGATTGGTTGACCTCTCAATAGCCTGTTAAAAAATTTGCTTAAACTTCAAGGGGGGGGGTGTCCCAAACGTTTTTGGGGTATATATACCTTAAATACCCAATTTTTAGCGTTTTTAGTACTGAAACCCCCCCAAATTTTAGGGGAGGAAAGTGTCCAGAATAGGTACTCCCAATTTTTAGGGGGTTGAGTCTGTAGTAATTGGGATTTTTCGGGGGTGTATAAACGTATACATGGACACGGGAAAAGAAGGGAGGGGTGAACTCCCCAAATTCGGAAATGAAGGTGTTTTACCCCTCCCCCCACTCAGAAGTAGGGGAAGGACGGAAAGGTTACCCCCCATTTTGGAAAGGAAAAAAAAATAAGGAAAAAATGTCTTTAAAATACTTCTAACCATAGGTGGGCAGCCTCCCCGATTTGGGGGGATATACCCGACCCCCGAAATAGGGGGGTGTCCCCAAAATTTTTATTAGGGTATACCTCAAATGCCTTATTTTTAGCGTTTTTAGTACTGGGACCCCTCAAATTTTAGGGGGGGGGTGTCGAGACTCCGCATTACCCCCAAATCTAAGGGGGGGGGGGTGTTGGCTATAATCGGGATTTTTGGGGGTATAATCCCCCGACCCCCCCCTCCCCCCGCCCACCTATGCTTCTAACTATACATGTGCATAGTTGTTTTGGGGGGTGGCAGAGAGGTCCACCCCCCTAGAACCAAAATTTTGGACCCCCCTAGAAAAAATCCAGGCCCCCCCAAAGCTCGAGGGGGGGTTCCCGCCTGCCTGACCCCCACCCCTAGCGAGGCTGACCCCCTCCCCCCTTCCGACCAATTTAAAAGTGTAATTTTTATTTACTGTCAACAACACGGTTTTTTAGTTAAAAAAGTGTTTAAATACACTTTTAGGCCTAAATAGGTTGTTTTAGTATATAAAATTTAATATTAGATCTAAAAACACCTAAATGATTTGAAAAACTTTGTTAAAAATCGGACCCCCTGACCCCCCTAAATTTGAAATCTCGCACCCGGGGTCGACCGCCCCTAAAAAGCCAGGGGGTTCCGGACCCCCCTGGACCCCCGTAAAAACTGTGGCCTTCCACCCGGGGGTGGACCCCCTCCTAGCGGACCCAATCAATAACATCTATGTACATGGGCAAGTTGGTCCGGAGTGGGGGGGGGGTTAAACCCCAAATTGGTGGGCAGGGGGGTGTTGGGGGTTATACCCCACCAAAAATACCGACTATAGCCGACACCCCCCCCTAAAATTTGGGGGTACTCCGGACACCCTCCTAAAATTTGGGGGGTCCCAGTATTAAAAACACCAAAAATGGGATATCTGAGGTACACCCTAAAAATTTTGAGGGTCGGGTATACAACCCCCAAATTCGGGAGGCTGCCCACCTATGATTAGGGGGGGGGGTGGTTAAATTCCGAGAAACGCAAAATATCCATATTGTTTTTTTTTTCTGGAGTGCATTTTATCTATATCGTTTTTCGATTTTAAAGAAAAAATAGGTAAAAAACGCTAATTTTAGGTCAAAAAGCCCTTTTTATTGCATTTTTGAGCTTTTTACTGTTTAAAACGTTAATTTTGACCTCAAAACATAAGTTTAGAGGCAGTTTAGAAGTCATTTTAAAGACATTTTTTCTTCATTTTTCCAAAATTGTGGGGGGGGGGGGGTTAATCAGGGACGTAGCCAGAGTTTCATTTTGGAGGGGGGAGGGGGTGCGGATTGTAGTACAAAAAAATTTGGGGGGGTCCGCCCTCCCCCCCCCCCCCGAAATTTTGGGGGGGGGGCGGAGCCCCCCCTTAATTTTTGAAAACGTTAAAAAAGCAGGGATAAACGTAGATAAAGCTGTATAATACACTGTTTTTGGCCTAATAACCTATTATCTAATGTTTTTAGCGGTAAAAACATGTTTTCTTAGTTAAAAATTACATAAGCACACATTGGCAGAGCCTGGATTTTACAAAAAAGGAATTTAGAGACGTTAGTTTCAGACCCCTTGGCTAAACCCACATTGTAAACCAAAGCACATAAGCAGCATCTCGGCTCCATGTTTTCTAGGGTACCTACCTATATGAAAAAAATCCGAGCCAATGCTATAAGCGGCAGGAAAATTTAGGAGGGGAGAGGTACATAAATCAACCAATATGATTGTTTGTTATTGCTTTCTGTGTAGTACTTATTACTTATATAAATTATTGTACTAACTTTGAAATAACATTAGCATCAGGCAACATAAATAACGAGATATATATGTATGTATACTATAGAAAGTGACCGCTGAGCGAAGCGAAGCGGAACAAATTTTTGGGGGTCCATTGGGGTACTAAAATTATTTTAAAGTTTGGCGCCGAGCGATTAGCGAGGCGCTAGAAAATTTTGAATTTTTAGCCTCTGAAAATCCCCAAATTTTACTTTCGGGCGACCATGTCGGGGTGGGGGGGGGCGGTCGCCCCCCCCGCCCAACCACTATCCTTATTTTTCCTCCTGTCCGACCATTTCGGGGGGGGGGGCGGCCGCCCACCCACCCCCCCCCCTGGCTACGTCCCTGGGGTTAATCTTTTCTCCGTACATGGGCAAGTTGATCCGGAGTGGGCAGTGGCGTGCCCAGAAGGGGGCGGGGGCGGCCGCACCTCCCCTCCCCCGCGAAATCCAGCGAAGCCGGATTTTTTTTAAGGGGAGAGGGACCCTTACGTCTTTTAAATTTTGAGAGAGAAAATTTTGTTCTTTATTATTAATACAGAAACTTTTTTTGATGCCTTCCAAAAGTGTATTAATAGTCAAAAAACCAAATTTTCCCCGCTTCGCGGGTAGTTTAAATTGACAATTTATCTCTTTTTCAATTTCAAATCGATTTTGCCGCTCAATAGTTAAGGCATACATGTTAAATAAAACTACTATAAACATTATTAACCTTTTATTAACGTTTTAAACACATGTTTCAAATGGATAGGAATAAAAAAACCTTAAATTTTGTTTTAATTATCATCTGGAATTAAAATTTCTAGTGTATTTTAGCGCCTTAAATTAAAAATTTTCTCCCCCGGGGGCATTCTGCCCCCCGGACCCCCTTGACAAGGGGCTCTGCCCCTTGACCCCGCTGGGGGGCTCTCGCCCCCCAGACACCCCTTTTCTAGGGGGCTGCCTGCCGCCCCCCAGACCCTCTCAGGGTTAGTATGTCCCCCCTTGACCGCCCCCTCCCAAATGAAATCCTGGGCACGCCACTGGGAGTGGGGAGGTTAAAAAAACCCCAAATCGAGGAGGGTTAAAATCTGAAAAACTTAAAATACCCATATCGTTTTTTTCTGGAGTGCATTTTACCCATTATTGTTTTCCGTTTTTGAAGAAAAAAATAGGTAAAAAACGCTAATTTTAGGTCAAAAAGCCCTTTTTATTGCATTTTTAAGCTTTTAACTATTTAAAAAGTTCATTTTGACCTCAAAACTTAAGTTTAGAGGCAGTTAGAAGTCATTTTAAAGACATTTTGTTCTTCATTTTTCCAAAAATGGAGGGGAGGGTTAACCTTCCCCCCACTTCTAAGTTGGGGGTTAAACCCCTCTTCTCGGAATTTGGGGGGGGGAGTTACCGGTTAACTCACACCAAATCCCCCATCTGTTTTCCCCCCACTTCTAAGTGGGGGGTTAAACCCCCCTTCTCAAAATTTGAGGGGGTTAACCCCCATAAATCCCGTGCCCATGTATGCTTCTAACCGTTTCCAGTAATTATTCCTGCGTAAAAATACCTTCGGTAACAAAACTTTCGACAAATGACATTCTGGTAAAAATACCATCGGGTAATTTCACACTAATTTCCGACTAATTGACCATGGATCAATTTAGCTTGATTTTTAGGTTTCGCTTTTGTTTAATTGTTAAATTACCCGATGTTATTTTTACCAGAATGATATTTGTAAGAAAGTCAAATATCGAATGAATTTTTACGCTTGTATTATTACGTGGAGCCGCTTCTAAACTGCCTCCAAAATTAAGTTTTAAGGTCAAAATGAATGCTTCAAGCAATAAACAGCTTTAAAGTGGAACAAAAAGGGCTTTTTGACCTAAAATTAGTGTTTGACCTAAAATTTGTAATAACAAACGATATAGGTACAATACACCACAGAAAAAACGATATGAGTAATTGCGTTTTGCGGATTTCAACCCTTCTTAAATCCCGTTTAACCACTCTCACTTGGGACCAATTTGCCCTTATAAACCCTCCCCCAACCCAGCCCCTTTTGCCCACTTATGGAAATGAAACCCTTTCTTTAAGTGGGCACCCTCCCGTCCCGGCGGATTTTTTTTGGGCGGGGAGGGGGAGGGAGGAGGTAGGGTTACCTAATTCTGAAATTTAGGTCTCGTGTTTCCCAAAATTTTTTGGGGGTTGTTTAATTATAAACTTCATTTTTAACGTTTTTTTTTGTCTGGGAAAAACTCCAAAGATTTATAGGCGTGTCCAAAATATCCTCGAATTTTTTCTCACAACTCAAAACGATCTAAAATAAAATTGGTTGATTGCGAAAACTTAATCTACTAAATTTCATTACCAATATATAATAACAAGAAAGTTATAATGTGTAATGTGGAAATTAATTTTCTAATTAATAAGTTGGGTACCTACCACGGAAAAATAAAAAATAATTTATATTGCTTAAACACTTTTCTGTCGGACAGTGTTCAGCGTCGGCCACTTTACGGTAGACTATGTTTCCCTTCGTCAGTTTTTCATTCTGTCAAATGTCGTTGGTCAAATTTTCTTAAACCCTCGTTCGTGAGATTGTAGCAATATAGAAAAACTGTTTTAGTTAACTTTGTTAGGTCTTATTAATTTTAGACCCCCATTGTCATACGAAAATAAATCAAAAGAAAAACAATTTTTTCTACTTGCCGAAGTTGAAAATTATGGGGAACATAATATAAAAAAGAGGAATAACGCAGTTCCAACCGTTTATGATCTCCCCTCTACCAGCTCTGTTGGACTGAATGACAAAGAAAAAAAGTCATCTGATTGGATAGGTAGCGGCAATATCCAATCACTTCCTGCAAAAGCTAGCAAAAAAGTGAAACCCAAGGTAACTTTGTCGCTTTATACTGCTTTGTTATTTTAGTTCTGGATGGGACCCCCGAATACTTTGATTACGTCGCGTTTTTTTTAGATATTATAAAGTTGAAATATTGTATCACTAAATGCGAAAATTCAAATATGACGTTGCTTTCTACTTCAATAGTCTTTTTTTGATTTATTGATAAATTTTAAATGGAACATAGTATTGGCAAAACTTTCGGTTATTCTGAACTTTAAAGCACATAAAAGGTGTCTACGTTTTCCACCGGATGAGTCCTTTGTCCTTTATAAATCTTAGTTCCAAACCTGTACTAAAGATAATTGTGTCTTCAACGTTTTTTTGTGTTATCTAACTTGTATGTACATAAGTGCCTTTATGCGTTGTACTAACAGACCTGTGCACGGTCTGGAAGTGCCCCCTGCTTTATGTTAGGATTTGCCTCCCCCCCGTTTTATTGCCTCCCCCCTCGCCAAAAATGAATAAGTACCTTAAATTATGGCGCCATTTTTGACCTATTATGACGCCATCATCGCGAATTTTTTGCAGTTTTTAGCCTATTTCAATGGATTTTAGGCCATTTATTTTAGACCTATTTTTACTTTAGTTTCGCTTTTTTTGTCCCTTTTTCTCCCTTTCCCTTCTTTTTTCTCCTTTTTTTCTCTTTTTTTTCCCCCCTGCTTGCCCCCGTTTTATTGCCCCCCCCGTTTCAAAAAAGTTGCCCCCACCATGCATACATGGTCAAGTTGGTGCGGAGTGGGGGGGTTAAACCCCAAATTAGGGGGGGTTAAAATCATTTTACCCATATCGTTTTTCGATTTTGAAGGAAAAATAGGTAAAAAATGATAATTTAAGGTCAAAAAGCCCTTTTTATTGCATACTTGAGCTTTTTATTGCTTAAAACATTCATTTTGACCTCAAAACTTAAGTTTTGAGGCAGTTAGAAGTCATTTAAACACATTTTTTTCTTCATTTTTCCAAAATTGGGGGGTTAACTTCCCCCCCCCCCCGCTTCTGAGTGGAAGGGGGGTTAAACCCCCCTTCTCAGAATTTGGGGGGGGGGGGTGGTTCACCCCCCAACTCCCCCCCCGTGCCCATGTATTCCACCATGTGCATGTCCCCCCGTTTTGAAATTGCCGTCCCCCCAATAAAACCCCGGGAGTGGGGGGCACTTCACGGGTCTGTGTACTGATATTTTTAGCCGTGCGCAATAAACTTCTAATAACCTACTTAATTGACAGTGTGTTAAAATTTTAGAAAAAGAATTCATCAGCAGTGCTGGAAGGAGAAAATAATATAACGAAAAAAAATCATGATATAAGAGAATTTTTAAAACCAAAAAATTACAACAAAACAAATATAAACCCTCCTGCAGAATCCAGGGTAAAAAGAAAAAAACCAGAAGAACCAAAAATTGAAATTTCCGAGTCTTTCATTAATGAATACGATAGGTACACAAATTTTATGTTTACGAAAATTAATTTATATTTATTTAAAAACATAATTAGCCACACTATTTCCGTTATAGGCAAGTGAAGAAAAGTTTTATATAAGCGGTTATGGGAAAAAAATCGGGTGTTTTTTTGTTCACTTATCTAAACAGCGCAGTATCGTATTATTTTATTTAAAATATTTATACGACATACAACTACGTTAATTTTAACTAAATTTTCACAATAAATTGCTATCAGTTTGTGGTCATGATTAGCTAATCACTGAAATCTTTCATTGATGAGATAAACTATACTCATAGATGAACGGGGGGGTTAGGGTGGGGTCCACCTACCACACCCCCTAGCTTCGAAACTTTGGCCTCTTCCCCTAGAAAAAAAATCCAGGCCCCCCTCCCCCAAATTTTTTACTCCTTGACCCCCATCTAGATTTTGAAATCTTGCCCCCCCCCCTCCTCTCTCTAGAAAATTTTAAGTAGTTTTTTAAGCTAGGGGGTGCAGGACCCCTCCTTCCCTAGGACCTCCCTCCTAGATTTTGAAATGTCTTTTACCCTTGGTAAAAAGACCCCCCTAGCTTCGGTGACCGTGTTCATCTATGACTATACTATACCAGATACAGTGTTACTTGTCAGTAAATCTCAGTTTGCAGATAGTTAATCGCATTAAAAATGGATTCCACTAAAATTGTTTAGTCCATAAGTTTCACGAGAAACTAAACCAAGTCTTTTTAGTTTGTTGTTGCTTTTGTTGCATTACCTGGCTGAAACTTATCTTCTCTATTTGCAAATGGTAGGCGCTAAGACAAGACAGGAGGGGCGAAAAAATTTCATCCCCATGGTTAAGACTCTTCGTCCAACATTAATAACGATGTTGACAACCTTTACCGCTAGAGTGTTCACTGCATGCAGTGTTCACCCATTCCGAGGCCTTCGCCTAAAGGATTTTTCAAGTCGCCTGATATTGATCTTACTATTTAACGTCGTACATGGGCAGCATAGGTGTTCCTGCAAGGCCAGTGGTACAAACTTCATACACAATAATATAGCTGTATTTGTCCACTTGTTTGCTAAATAGAAAATTGCCATGTGTGGCCGACATAGGTGTTTTTGTCGGGTCCGCTAGGGGGGTCCACCCCCGGGTGGAAGGCCAAACTTTTTTAGGGGGGGGGTCCGGACCCCCCTGGCTTTTTAGGGGGGGGGGGGCGACCCCGGGTGCGAGATTTCAAATTTAGGGGTCAGGGGGTACAATTTTTTAGCAAAATTTTTTAAACTCAATAATTTAAGTGTTTTTAGGTCTAATATTAAATTTTATGTATTAAAATCACCTATTAGGCCTAAAAAGTGTATTTAAACACTGTTTTAACTAAAAACCATGTTTGACAGTAAATAAAAAATATACTTCCAAATTGGTTGGGAGGGGGAGGGGATCAGGCTCGCTAAAGGGGGGTGAGGCGGACCCGTCTTAGAGCTTTGGGGGGGGGAGGGGGGGCCCCTGAATTTTTCTGGGGGGGGCGCGAATTTTGGCTCTAGGAGTGCACCCTCTGTCCCCCCCCAAAAACACCTATGGTGGCCGACGTAAAACAACTTTATTCTAGCCATGCCAAGCTGGACTCAGTTTTTTCGTCTCAAAACAGCTGCAAATCAGCAGAAGAGATTACGCGTCAGTACTGCTTAGTGTTAAAATCCACGACCGCTTCGCAATCGACGCCAAGTTTAACAGAGAGCAGCGGTGGCGCGGAATCTCTTCCGCGGATATGCAACGAAAGAATCCCAAAGAATTCAGAAAAGAATGATCCTAGTCCTCCTGCCTTCTTCTTTCTACACATTGAATTGAATTCTTATTTAGACCACCGTTAGAGTGTGATGATCTTCCACTTATGAAAGATAAGCGAGTAAGAAGAACAAAAGACGAGAGAAAAAAATTGGTCGGCTCAGCGTGTCCCTGC
>JASAMX010005674.1:0-13433 GCA_030248175.1 Microlaimidae sp. YZB2_3
GTTCAGAACCTTTGCTGACGGCTTCCAAAAGCATACTAATAGTCAAAAAACCAAACGTTCCCCGCTACGCGGGTAGTCTTGCAAATCGGACAATTTTGTCTCAGTTTTTCGATTTTACGATCATATTACAGTTTAGTAGTTAAGGCATATATTATGTTTAATAAAACTACTATAAACACTATTATCCTTTTATTAACTGATTTGAAAACGCATGTTTTAAATGTATAGGTATAAAAAAACCTTAAATTGCTCATAGGTCATCATCTGGAATTAAAATTTCTAGTGTATTTCAGCGCCTCAAATTTAAGAACTTTTTCCCGGGCGGGCATTCTGTCCCCCGGACCCCCCCTGACAAGGGGCTCTGCCCCTCTGGGCCTACAGAAAAAAATTTTTTTCTTCGTATACCTACCACCTCTGCCAAAATTAAAACGTGGGTGCGCTTCTGGGGAGGGACTGCCCCTCAAACCAATGAGTTTAAACGTAGTTGGGCTCCTGAAAAACCCCCCCCCTTTCTCATCTATGTTCCCGGAAATTTCGTTTTTTACATTACGTCTTTGAACATCTGGTCTTCTGCAACTCGTCTTCGGAAAGCTCGTTTTTTAAACATCGCGTCTTCGGAAAATTCGTCTTTTGGATGAAATATTGTAAACGTATTTTTTTTAAAGATGATTTTCTCGTATGTTACAACTTGAAACAATGGATTAAAAACTTTTTTCCTAAGCCTAAGCAAAACCTAAAAATCAAGCTAAATTTTACCATGATAAACTTTTATTCAATGATTTGTTTTCAAAAACTGCAAACCTAAGCCTAAGCGAACCTAAAAATTAAGCAAAACTTTATCGTAGTTAATTTGTATTTAATAGTGTGCTTTTTATATTAGAGAAAAAACCTTATTTTTATCCTAAGCCTGAGCGAAACCTAAAAATTAAGTAAAACTTTATGGTTTAAGTGGAAACTGGCCTGGTTAAAATATTTTCACATAATCGCATCCAAACAAAGAGTTTTCCGAAGGCAAGATGTTTAAAAGACAATCTTTCCGAAGATGGGATGTTTAAAGACGAAATGTAAAAGACAAAACTTGACTTTGACACCTTTCCAGATCGTTCCAGATCTAAATCTACATATCATGTATATTGTTATTAATTAGACATATAAAATTATGATTATTTGTTAATTAACTTTAATTTTTTTAGAAATAAAAAATCAATCATGCAAATCTTTGTGAAAACTTTAACCGGTAAAACCATTACGTTGGAAGTGGAGCCTTCAGACACAATTGAGAACGTCAAAGCGAAAATTCAGGACAAAGAGGGTAAGATTACACGCATAGATAAACACGGTCACCGAAGCTAGGGGGTATTTAAGTTGGGGTATTTGCCCCGGGTAAATGACATTTCAAAATCTGGGGGAGCCTAGGGGGGTCGAACCCCCCTAGCTTTCTTGAGGGTCAACCTGGGGTGGAAGATTTTGAAACCTAGAGGGGGGGTCAGCGGTCAGGTCCAAGTGGGGTCCAATGTCCGAATACTACGTTTTAAAAAATAATAATAAAAATAAAAAACGATATTCTGGTTAGTGGTATAAAAAAGGTGTGAAAACATAAATTTGTGTTAAAAATTCACGTTTTTGGAAGAAACTTTAGTATAAAAAAAGTACTTAACATTTTCTCGAGAGGGGAAGGGGTGGAGGGTCAGATTTCAAAATCTAGAGGGGGGTCAGGGGTAAAAAATTCGAAAATTTTGGAGGATGAGGCCCCTGAATTTTTTTTCTAGTGGGGGTGGACCCCACCCCACCGAACCCCCCTTCCGCCTTGTTCATCTATGATTACACGGGCTTACCGATCACGTGAAGCGCGTTAAGGTGGGCGCTCATAGGTGGTCGGTCAGCAGGGGTTTGTAGACACACATGAGTTAGTTGGTCCGGAGTGGGGGGGGTAACATACGAGAAACACAACAGCAGCAGCAATCCCCATTTTTAGCGATTTTAGTACTGGGACCTCCCAAATTTTAAGAGGGAGGGATTTTAAAATATAACATTAAATATTAAATCTTGTGTTTTTAAGGAACCCAACTACGTTTAAAATTGGTTTGAGGGGCAGTCCCTCCTCAGAAGCGCACCCACGTTTTAATTTTGGCAGAGGTGGTAGGTATACGAAGAAAAAAAATTTTTTCGTAGGTCAAGGGGCAGAGCCCCTTGTCAGGGGGGGTCCGGGGAACAGAATGCCCACCGGGGGAAAAAGTTTTTAAATTGAGGCGCTAAAATACACTAGAAATTTTAATTCCAGATGATACTTATTACAAATTTAAGGTTTTTTTATACCTATACATTTAAAACATGCGTTTAAAACATTAATAAAAGGATAATAGTGTTTATAGTAGTTTTATTAAACATAATATATGCCTTAACTACTAAACGGGATAATTGATTTGAAATCAAAAAACTAAGATAAATTGTCAATTTAAACTACCCGCGTAGCGGGGAAATTTTGGTTTTTTGACTATTAGTATGCTTTTGGAAGGCATCAGGAAGGTTTCTGTATTAATATTGAAGAAAAAAAAATTTTCTCCCAAAATTTAAAAAACGTACCCCCTTACGAAAAAATCCGGCTTCGCCGGATTTGGGGGGGGGGCGAGGCGACCGCCCCCCTTCACTGGGCGCGCCACTGCACCCACCCACCCCCCCCCTCCTCTCTCTTCCCTCTCTACAATACCCTTAGGGTGCGTTCATACTTATGACAAAACGTCCTTTGCACAAAGTCCAAAGAACGTTTTTACATACGTTTATACGCTGTATTTGTCCATAAAGGACGTTTTGTCATAAGTATGAACGCGCCCTTAGTTGTAGCGGCTCTTTTAGCGTTAGACCAGGGACGTAGCCAGGGGGGGGGCGGCCGCCCCCCCCCCCCGAAACGGTCGGACAGGAGGAAAAATAAGGATAGTGGTTGGGCGGGGGGGGGGGGGGCGGCCGCCACCCCCCCCCCCGAAATGGTCGCCAGATAGTAAAATTTGGGGGTTTTCATATGCTAAAAATTCAAAATTTTCTAGCGCCTCGCTAATCGCTCGGCGCCAAACTTTAAAATAATTTTAGTACCCCAATGGACCCCCAAAAACCAAAAATTTGTTCCGCTTCGCTTCGCTCAGCGGTCACTTTCTATAATATACATACATATATATCTCGTTATTTATGTTGCCTGATGCTAATGTTATTTTAAAGTTAGTACAATAATTTTTATAAGTAATAAGTACTACACAGAAAGCAAAACAAACAATCATATTGGTTGATTTATGTACCTCCCCCCTCCTAAATTTTCCTGCCGCCTATAGCATTGGCTCGGATTTTTTTCATATAGGTAGGTACCCTAGAAAACATGGAGCCGAGATGCTGCTCATGTGCTTTGGTTTACAATGTGGGTTTAGCCAAGGGGTCTGAAACTAACGTCTCTAAATTCCTTTTTTGTAAAATCCAAGCTCTGTCAATGTGTGCTTATGTAATTTTTAGCTAAGAAAACATGTTTTTACCGCTAAAAACATTAGATAATAGGTTATTAGGCCAAAAACAGTGTATTATACAGCTTTATCTACGTTTATCCCTGCTTTTTTAACGTTTTCAAAAATTAAGGGGGGGCTCCGCCCCCTCCCCCCCCTCGGGGGGGGGGGGGGTGGCGGAGCCCCCCCCCCCCCCCCCGAAATTTTTTTTGTACTAAAATCCGCCCCCCCCCCCCCCAAAATGAAACTCTGGCTACGTCCCTGCGTTAGACAGCCAGCCAGTTGACATTATGGTTCCTATATTTTTAGTACAGATCATTGACGAGTTCGTGTTGTTTTAGGAATTCCCCCAGATCAACAGCGTCTGATTTTTGCCGGGAAACAATTAGAAGATGGACGCACTTTATCAGATTATAATATTCAAAAAGAGTCCACGCTTCATCTAGTCCTAAGGTACTGTGTTAACCCGTTAAAAATGTTCAAAACTAACATTTCGCTTGAAAAAATGTAGGGGACGAAGAAACTGAAAATTAGAAGGCTCTTTACCTCCAGTATATGTCACATTATCAGACCTGTGCACGGTCTGGAAATGTTTCCCCGTTTTATTGGAGGATTTGCCCCCCCCGCCAAATAATGAAAAAGTACCCTAAAATTATGACGCCATTTTTAACCTATGATGACGCCATCATCGCGAATTTTTTGCAGTTTTTAGCCTATTTCAATGTATTTTAAGCCATTTTAGACCTATTTTTACCTTATTTTCGCTTTTTTTGTCCCTTTTCCCTTCTTTTTTTCTCTTTTTTTTTCTTTCCCCCTTATTGCCCCCCCCCCCGTTTCAAAAAAGTTGCCCCTCCGTGGCGCCCCCCATTTTGGGATTGCCCCCCCGTTTTAACAACATTGCTCAGGTCTGCATTATTTAATCTGGAGGGCTTCCGGGTTCTTGGCGGTTCGGGAGTAGGCAGGGTATAAAAACTAAAAAAATTGTTGTTTGCCAGTCATCTGAATTTAAAATCCGAGAAATGCAAAAATGCTAAATATCCATATGGTTTTTTTGGGAGTTCATTCTACCCATATAGTTTTTCGATTTTAAAGAAAAAAATAGGCAAAAATCTAATTTTTGGTCAAAAACCCTATTTTATTGCATTTTTGAGCTTTTTATTGTTTAAAATAATTATTTCCACCTCAAAACATAAGTTTGGAGGCAGTTAAAAGTCATTTTAAAGACATTTTTTTATTTTTTTCAAAATTGGGGGGTTAACCTTTTCTCTCTTCCCCCTACTTCTGAGTGGGGGGAGGTTAAACCCCCTTCTCAAAATTGGGGGGGGTTAACCCCTTCAACCTCCCCCGCGTATCCATTTATGGGTGAAACCCAGATTTAGGGGGAGAGGGAGTTATTGTCGGAGAAACGCGTTTTGCCCATATTGCTTTTATTTAAGTGCATTTTACCCTTATTGGTTGTCAATTTTTAAAAAAATCTGTAAAAAACGCTAATTTTATTTTAGGTTAAAAAGCCCTTTTTTTTGCATTTGTATTTCAGATTTTTGTTGCTTACTTATTATGACCATAAAACTTAAGTTTAGAGGTAGTTGGACGTCATTTTGAAGTTTTTTTCTTCATATTTCCAAAATTAGGAGAGGGGTTAAACCCCCGTCTCAAAATTGGGGGCGGGGTGTCCATAGGTGAGAACGGTCCGGGAAGTTAGGGGGAGGGTGGTTACCCGGGGTAAATCGAATTTTGAATTCTAGGAGGGAGGTTCCAGGGGAGTCCGGACCTCCCCTCCCTAGCTTTTTAGGGGGAATCGACCCGCAGTGCGAAATTTTAAAATCTAGAGGGGGGTCAGGTGGGGTCCGGTGTCCAAAGCAAAACAGTTTTAAACCATAATAACTTTAATAATTGTTCTTTTTATAAGATAATACTACATTTTATTGAATAAAAAACAATATTCTGGTGTAAAAAGGGTGTAAAAACATGAATATGTGTTAAAAATTCACGTTTTAAAGGAAAATCTAGTATAAAAAAAGTACCTAACATTTTTTCGAGGGGGGGGGGTCAAATTTCAAATTCTAGAGGTGGGTAGGGGGTAAAAAATTCGGAAATTTGGGGGGGGCATAGGTGGGGCAGGGGAGGGGAGTTATACCCCCAAAAAAATCCCGATTATAGCCGACACCCCTCCCCCACCTAAAATTTGGGGATACCCCGGACACCACCCCAAAATTTGGGGGGTCCCAGTACTAAAAACGCTTAAAATGGGGTATTTCAGGTATACTTTAAAAAATTTTTGGGACACCCCTCCCTCCAAATTTCAGGGGTCGGGTAGGGTAGTGCATTTAATTTCGGCACTTTTTCGTTTTTCCAATGTAACTTTTCACTGTATGACCTGATTTTTATCTTTGATAGCTCATTTTAAAGCTTTTACGATACTGCGTTGCGTCATAAAAAATTCACTGTACGAAAGTTGTTTTTTTACTTAATTAAATCAGTTTTTAAAAAAATGGAAAATTGCCGAAATTAAATGTATGCATTTAATTTCGGCACTTTACAAACAATCGATTGTTTCTTAGTTAAAAAATCATCATTTTCAAAAATTTAAAAACCTATCATTATCTCCAGACAGTTTTCTTTAATTTAAGTTTTTACTTGTTGTTCAACGTGTAACTGAAAAAAAGTTACAGCTAAAATGCTAAATGGTATCAAAATGAGGAAAATTTGGGAAAAAAGTGCATTTAATTTCGGCACTTTTTAAAAAGACCCCCTTAATCGAGTTTAAGTGCAGTGCTATGACTTCTACACATTTCAACGTTGTCTTTTAACTATTTACAACTACAATTTACCACCCGACCACTAAATTCAACCCGTTTTTACCTACAGCAAAAGTGTGCCGAAATTACACTATTTTATTATATAACGATTGCTCACCACAGACGCAACGTAGAACCACGGGGACTAAAAATTCGGAAAATAGACTAAATTTTACCAGGACAGTTTAATTTTTAAACCAATTTATTGTGTAATCATGAAATGCCCATGTTCTAAAAACGAGTAACATTTTTTAAAAATTATAAATCACACAATTTCACATGAAAATATCATAACATAACAAATAAAAAGCTCACGACAGTAATCTACATATAATTAGCTCTCATTTGAGCTATCAAACGTCGTATTCCGTCCAGGATTGTTTTGTTTTTGTTAATGCGGGCCGGCTACAGAATTTAAGCCCTGTCTTACCGTCCAAAAAACCTAGAAAATCAACACCGTTCTTTGGTTAATGTGATGATATTGAGTTTAGTTGAACTATGATACATAACTGACCAGAAGAACATTTGATTACTATAATTTTTTGGCTAAAAGCCCCACCCACATCGCGGGATTTGTGAGAAGTGTGGCCAATGTAACATGAGTAAACAAAAAAAAATTTATTAGACTAAAATTATGAGAGGGGGATTTGTACCAAACATATAGTCCAAAATCAAAAATGCCCAATTGGGAAAAGTGCCGAAATTAAATGCACTACCCTATAGGCACCTTGCACTGGAACTCGGTTTACACATGAAGTATGCATTATACATAAGCGTCACCATAATGGATAATTACCGTATCCCCTACTTATCTTTCGTAGCATGCAGATCAACCGAGCGAAATTTCGCGCCCTTTCGGTCCGTAGATCTGCATACTACGAAAGATTCAAAAAGTTTCGGAAAAACTTATAGAATAAAATGCAGTAAAAATTAAAAAAAAAAGATTTTGTATTTTTTTGTTTCATGAAAACAAAACCAAAACCAATAAATATTTTTCTTTCCAATTTTTGTTTAAAAATTTATAAGAAATGTTTATGTTTTTGTTTTAAAGTTTACTGTTCGTATGTACTAAAAAATAATAGTGGCTTTCACTCCTATCCGGTCCGCACTAATAATGCTTTCCTGTGCCTTTATACATAAATGAAATAATTTTAAAAGTATTTGCAAACAAAATAGTAAACGAATAATGCCCTAGATGAACAACTAATAGCTTTATTTAGTTTTCGCGGAAAATAATTTGAAGAAAAAGAAGTATTTTTTAAAAATTTTTTTATTGTTTTATAAGTGACAGTGACAGTTTTTTCGTTATTTTATAAGATTTATGGAAAAAAGTTTCAAATAAAAAGAGGTAAAAAAAAAACGCATGGCACCAAAACTTGAATGCTAAAGTTAATTTGTTTCAAACTAAAAAAGTTTTTCCCTTCTTCAACATTTAAACTAAATTTTGTAATTTCTTCTACCTTAAGTACCAATGTTAACTCAAGCATAAAATATTTCTTCTTTTTTATATAATATAAGAAGGATATCTAACTATATAGGCACCTTGCACTGGAACTCGGTTTATACATGAAGTATGCAATATACATAAGTGTCACCATAATGGATAATTACCTACTTATCTTTTGTAGTATGCAGATCAACCGATCGACTTTCGCGCGATTTCGATCGGTTTATCTGCATACTACGAAAGATAAGTAGGAGATACGGTAATTATCCAGTATGGTGACGCTTATGTATATTGCATACTTCGTGTGTAAACCGAGTTCCAGTGCAAGGTGCCTATACCCACCTATGGGGAGGGGGGCCCTAGAATTTCGTCTAGGGGGGGGGAGGGAGTCCCAAAATTTCGAGGCTAGGGGGGTGGACGTGGATCCCACCCAGCCCCTCCCCTCTCTCACCTATGGAGGTGTCACTTTTATAGGATAAAACCACAGTTTAGTAAATAAAATCCGCTATTTATGTAATAAAAATAGTGTAAAAACATGATTTTTTTTGTTAAGAATTCACGTTTTAAGAAGAAAATTTATTATAAACATAGTACTTAAAAATTTTCTAAGCGCAAAGGGGAGTGGGTCAAAATTTTAAGGCGAAATACAAATCAATTAAGGCTTGTATAAATCTATGTAATGCTCTATATTTTATTGAATAAAAATAATATAATGTGATATTTTTGGTACTTATGCCAAAATATAAAATATTTTTATAAAAAATTTACTTTTATTATAATAAAACTATTTTTATTATTTAAAATCAAAAAAAAAATACTGTATAATTTTTTGGAGGGAAGGCGGGCATACATGGGCAAGTTGGTCCGGAGTGGGGGGGGGGGGGTTAAAATCCGAGAAACGCAAAATACCCATATCGTTTTTTTTCTGGAGTGCATTTTACCCATATCGTTTTTCGATTTTGAAGGAAAAATAGGTAAAACATGCTAATTTTAGGTCAAAAAGCCGTTTTTATAGCATTTTTGAGCTTTTTGTTGCTTAAAACATTCATTTTGACCTCAAAACTTAAGTTTGGGGGCAGTTAGAAGTCATTTTAAAGTCATTTTTTTCTTCATTTTTCCAAAATTGGCGGGTTAACTTTTTCTCCCCCCCCCCACTTCTGAGTGGGAGGAGGTTAAACCCCCTTCTCAGAATTTGGGGGGTTAACCCCCCCGTGCCCATGTATGGGGGCGGGTCCCCTCTGACTTTTTAGTGGGGGGGGTCGACCTCGACCCGGGGTGCAAAGTTTTAAATTTGGGGGCTCCAAGGTCTAATTTTTTAACAAAATTTTTTTAATCTGCAATTTAAGCGTTTTTAGGTTTAATATTGAATTTCCTATAATAAAACAGTCTATTTAGGCCTAAAAAGTACTGTTTTTTACTAAAAAATCGTGTTTTTGACAGTTAATAAAAAATTATACTTGTAAATAAACACCTATGCACCCACCCCTTCCCCACTTCTTAGCTATGCTGAGAGTGAAACAAAAACAAAATGCAGGTTGTTTTAGACTGCGTGGCGGTATCATCGAGCCGAGTCTTCGGATGCTGGCGCAGAAGTACAACTGCGAGAAGATGATCTGCCGGAAGTGTTACGCCCGCCTCCCCCCAAGGGCCACCAATTGCCGCAAGAAGAAATGCGGCCATAGCAACGACCTCCGCCCAAAGAAGAAATTGAAATAAACGTTTATTTTTCTTCCGGAAGGAAATCCTGCGGGAATTCCTGCCGCCTGGTTTTTTGAAATCTGTAAAAGAAAGGCGTGCGCTGAAAAAAAAGTTTAGTGGCTCATAAAAAACGAAAGTCATCTCAGTGTGCGGCGAATGGAATTTATTGATTTTGTCGATGAATTAGGTGGCTTTTTTCGTGCCTTTAGACTTTTTGTGAACGGTGCACGCAATTTTGGTACAGAATTCACATTTGTTGCAAAGTTTAAATGTTATGCGGTGAATAAAATATTTTTGTTGCGAGATTCTTTGCAGTTTTAAAGCATAACAATTAGGGTGGGGCAGAAGGTCTTGGCAGAATGTGCGTAAAAGAATCAATGGGTAAAATTTAAGTTTTGAAAACTACGATGTGCGTGACGAATTGAACCGTGCGAATTGAACAACTACACAACAAACATCCCAACAGACATACACAACAAAACTTACAAAGAACTAAAACAACAAATCCACACAGTCACAAACCACATCAGTAACTCTCCAATAAACCCAATACTTCACACAAAAGCACCAGCTATAAGCAACGAGGAAGAAAATCTAGTTTTATTGCATTATTATTCAAAAGAATCGCATAATAATGTTGCAAACTTTTATTTTAAAATAATAGGCACCTTGTACTGGAACTCGGTTTATGGATGAAGTATGCAATATATTACATAAGCGTCACCATAATGGATAATTACCATAATATCTCCTACTTATCTTTCGTAGTATGCAGATCATCGATCGTTATTTCGCGCGTTTTCGTTCGCTTGATCTGCATACACTGAAAATTAAGTAGGAGATACGGTAATTATCCATTATGGTGACGCTTATGTTATTGCATACTTCATGTATAAACCAAGTTCCAGTGCAAGGTGCCTATTTACATAAATATATCACAAAAATGACACACATTTATTAATAATAAAAGTAATAACGGCGTGTAAATTTATAGGCAACAAACGTGAGTTATTGTTTAAGAACACAATAAAATACAATTTAATTTTTGTTCGCATCTAGACTTTTTTGGCGCTGTTGCCTTTTTGCTGACGCATTTAGACTTTTGCTGACGAGAAAGATCCCAAAAAACTACAACAAAAAATTACAATTAAGTTTCTTTAAAATTCTTCAAAGGGATACTACCGAAATTTCCCCCACCGTTTGATCTAGTACCTACTAAAGTAGAAGCTAAAGTAAACAAACCACTACACAAAACATAATAATATTCCTCAACATTTTGTTTGCGTTGTTTCTTTTATCGTTCATAACGAAGAAACAACAACCTAGTTTTTACAGTAATTATCTGCCATGTAAGTAAAAGCATTCATCAGCTGAATTAATTTATCAACATCCATGTTATTTGAATTGTGTGATAATGTTTCTGTAAAAGATTTTATATCGGAGAAACTTAAAAAACCAATTCGAAATGAAGGAAGTGCCAAGTCATCAAGCGACCGAAATAGTTTGGTCGGATAATTTTTCTTCGCATTGAGATCTGCAAATATCATTTCCTTGCATCGTCGTATGGTAATTTAGGCTCTAGTCCAAAACAGTATTTTAAATTTACATTTTTATAGCGATTTTCTTGGTGTACGCTCTAAAATTAAAATAGTGTTAAAAGCTGAGCAAGACGCAAGGGTTAATAACTTAATGATTAAATTTCGTTTTTATCATTCGTCAACACTTCACTCTAGAATTGAGTTTTATTAAAACTTTTATAGTATTGCCAACATAGGTGAGCTCATGAGCACGGTCCGGCTCGGGTAGGTGAAGGAGGACCCAGAGTAAATAGCATCTTAAATTCTAGGAGAAGAGTGCTATCTAGTGGCGGCCGCCCAACCCCCCTCCCTCCGAATTTTCAAAAGAAAATTGACCGTAAGTGGGAAATTTTGAAATCGAGGCATACATGGAAAAATTGGTTCGGAATAAGGAGAAGTGCACCCGGATCGCATTTTACCCATATCGTTTTATAAGAAAGAAAGGTAAAAACTTACAAATTTCACGTCAAAAAATGTTTTTTATGGCTTTTTTTAGCTGTTATTGCTTTTTATTGCTTAAAACACTTAGGGTAGTGCATTTAATTTCGGCACTTTTCCCGATTGGGCATTTTTGATTTTGGACTATATCTTTGGTAATCCTGGACGGAATACGACGTTTGATAGCTCAAATGAGAGCTAATTATATGTAGATGACTGTCGTGAGCTTTTTATTTGTTATGTTATGATATTTTAATGTGAAATTGTGTGATTTATAATTTAAAAAAAATGTTACTCGTTTTTAGAACATGGACATTTCATGATTACGCAATAAATTGGTTTAAAAATTAAACTTTCCTGGTAAAATTTAGTCTATTTTCAGAATTTTTAGTCCCCGTGGTTCTACGTTGCGTCTGTGGTGAGCAATCGTTATAAAATAAAATAGTGTGATTTCGGCACACTATTGCTGTATGTAAAAACGGGTTGAATTTAGTGGTCGGGTGGTAAATTGTAGTTGTAAATAGTTAAAAAACAACGTTGAAATGTGTAAGAGTCATAGCACTACACTTAAACTCGATTAAGGGGGTCTTTTTAAAAAGTGCCGAAATTAAATGCACTTTTTTCCCAAATTTTCCTCATTTTGATACCATTTAGCATTTTAGCTGTAACTTTTTTCCAGTTACACGTTGAACAACAAGTAAAACCTTAAATTAAAGAAAACTGTCTGGAGATAATGATAGGTTTTTAAATTTTTGAAAATGATGATTTTTTGACTGAGAAACAATCGATTGTTTGTAAAGTGCCGAAATTAAATGCATACATTTAATTTCGGCAATTTTTCATTTTTTTAAAAACTGATTTAATTAAGTAAAAAAACAACTTTCGTACAATGAATTTTTTATGACGCAACGCAGTATCGTAAAAGCTTTAAAATGAGTTATCAAACATAAAAATCAGGCCATACAGTGAAAAGTTACATTGGAAAAACGAAAAAGTGCCGAAATTAAATGCACTACCCTATTCTGACCTCAAAAATTAAGTTTAAAAAATCAGTAAAAATTCATTTTAAAGACATATTTTTTAGCTCCCACATTGGGAAGTTAACCTTTTCCACTCCCTCCCTCTTTACTTCTAGGAGGGGGTTAAACCATGAATACATGTGCACATGAGGAGGGGGAATGCAGACCGCCTTTAAATTCTAGGAAGGGGGTTACATATTCTATTTCTACACTCTTTTTAAAAACACATTTTTTAGTAAGCAAAACAGTGCTGTAGTTTTGTTTGCGCTCTTTTTTGACCAAATTTTTCCCTGTCAAAATGTTTTTACAGTGTTTTGCCGATAAACATAAAAAAATGCTATATACAAATAGCGTTGAACGTTTTTTTTTTTAATTAAAAATAATCGACAAAATATACCTTACAAAAGATTTTTAGACTAGGGTAGTGCATTTAATTTCGGCACTTTTTCGTTTTTCCAATGTAACTTTTCACTGTATGGCCTGATTTTTATGTTTGATAGCTCATTTTAAAGCTTTTACGATACTGCGTTGCGTCATAAAAAAATTCACTGTACGAAAGTTGTTTTTTTACTTAATTAAATCAGTTTTTAAAAAAATGGAAAATTGCCGAAATTAAATGTATGCATTTAATTTCGGCACTTTACAAACAATCGATTGTTTTTTAGTCAAAAAATCATCATTTTCAAAAATTTAAAAACCTATCATTATCTCCAGACAGTTTTCTTTAATTTAAGCTTTTACTTGTTGTTCAACGTGTAACTGGCAAAAAGTTACAGCTAAAATGCTAAATGGTATCAAAATGAGGAAAATTTGGAAAAAAAGTGCATTTAATTTCGGCACTTTTTAAAAAGACCCCCTTAATCGAGTTTAAGTGCAATGATATGACTCTTACACATTTCAACATTGTCTTTTAACTATTTACAACTACAATTTACCCCCCGACCACTAAATTCAACCCGTTTTTACCTACAGAA
>JASAMX010005679.1:0-26306 GCA_030248175.1 Microlaimidae sp. YZB2_3
TAAAGTAGTCTAGTATACCTAATATAGTAGTATACCTATTAAAATTTACAAAGTTTTTTTGCGTTTTCAATCTATATAAAAGGCTCGTAAAATTTTATTTTTTAAAATTTTTATTATATTTTTTATTAAAAAGACCGCTAATTGAACTGATTGCTAGTAGTTTTTTGCGTAACTTTTTTATAGAGCTAAATATATTTAAAACATCTAAGAAATATTTACACAAACACAACCATATATAAATCATCACTTTTTTAACGTGTACCTCATATTTACACATATAAAAACAAAAATCTGATATTTGAGAGCAAAAACAACATAAACGCTTTTTTTCTTACACAAATTTGCGTTGGGCTTTTATATCAACCGGGCCCAGATTTTTAAACATACGAACAAAACTTACTATACAATAAATAGGCAAATATAAAAATAAGCTTTCAAAACTCACAAATATTAAACACCCCCTCCCTTCCCCCGAATTTTATTTGTATGAATTTTTCCAAACCCCAAATACTATGCAGGAATGAAAATTTAAATAGAGGGAGCCAAAGCGTCAGTACACTATTCAAATCAAATTTATTTTTTAAAGTTTATTTTTTTCATTTCACATAAAGCAGGATGCGGAAGGTCCATGTTACTCGGCCTTAACTGTGCAACGAAGTACTATGTGCATAACAATATTAACAAACAATTCATATTATCACAATGTAGCTTTTCTCACTCGAACTCGAAGGAGGGTACGATTTCTGAAAAAGAATCTTTTCAAATCGAATTTAGTAATTTGGGCAATGGGTATGACAGCTTTCAACGAAATATTTTTTTTAATTTTGTTTTTAATAATTGGATACTAAGTATCTAAATTTTTAGGGTAGGGTAACTGACTTAATTTCGGCCATCTTTTTCTTATTTTTTGGATAAATTTTTTCTGGTTTTTCCAATCGACCCAAAATTTGGACTAAAAATAAAACGATAACTATCTTTGTTGTTCCAGTGCAAAATTTTAAAATTTCTGTTACACTTAAAGATCATTGGAGGTTTAAAGTTTTTTTTAATAGTGGCCGAAATTAAGGCGCGAGCCATTAACTTCGGACACCTGAAAAAACTGGCTATAACTATTGCCAAACTGAAAAATAAAAATTTTCAAAGATTGCAAGTTTATCCTTAGGAATTGTTCTTGGTATATATAACTTAATTTTTCCCGTTTGCAAACTTTAAAAGTTATTAGCAAGACTTTAAATAATTATGTCAAAACCTTAAAAAACAAGTTTTAATAACCTGTATTTTTTGTTGAATTTTTATTTTTGGCTTAAAAAAGGTCAAAAAAGTCAAACGAGCAAAAAATTCTTTATAAATACGATAGTACGATGATATTTAAAAACAGTAAAAAACGGCAGGTTCTTTCGCCTAAATTTTAAAGTGACTGAAATTAACGGAATCTTAAAATGCGCAATTAGTTAAAGTGATTTCGAAGAAAATATCACAACATGAAAATTAGCAACTTTGAGCCTTAAATAGAAGATACTTTAAGGTTATATTGTGCTTAGTTCTAAATTTGATAAAAGTTAGGAAAATCACAAAAAATTTTCTTTTTTTATGAAAATGTTGATAATGCAGAATTACAAAAATAAAAAATATTTGCAAAAACACTTTATTCAACATTAATCCAGATAGTTTTTTGCTAGTTCTTTTGTGTTTTAAAAATAAGCGAATTTGTTAAAACCCAAAATTGGTGGTCGAAATTAAGGCCTGGCCGAAATTAAGTCAGATACCCTAATTTTTATAATTCCCATAAAGCTATTATATCGTTTGTATTAAAATTTACATATTAAATGAGCGGCGTCAAATTCTGTACAAAATATTTTGAGTTAAATTATAAAAAGCTGATTTTAAGTTTTATTTTAATAGTGAACTGCTTCTTTGATTCAGTAACATAAGGTTTATTTGTTATTAAAAGGCATTCGACGTATTTAACAAGAGTTTTACAATTATTTTTGATGTTTTTATTATAAATTTAAAAAAATCAGTTTACAAAACAATTGGAAATATAAAACATGTCACTAGGTTTTATTATTAAGTAGAATAGGTTGATTTCGACTGGGGGATTCCGGGGCTCCAAAAACTAAAGTTCCTAGATTTGGACTCATTGGAATTGAAAAAAAAGACACGTCACTATATTTCGGACCCTGAATTTTTTTATTTCAAAATAAAATAATTTTTATTACTTTTTTTCGCTCGTAAAATTGTTTTGCGTATTGCCTTGAAATGTAAAAACTTTGCACATTTTTGTAAAAACTATTAGTTTATGTTATATTTCTAATCTTTTCTCAAGTTTAGTCTAGTTTCTACTAACTGGGTAAATTTATACATATAAACATTATTATACAATCGATAATAGATTTTTTAAATTATATGTATTGCCTCTTTTTTCCGTCAAAAAAAATTCGTACTTCCATCACTGCGGTGTGAAAATCCGTCCATCACCGGCGATTTCAGTATAATTTGGAACTTGACGAAAGGTGTTTTTTAGTATATCAAAGCCACACAATGCCACTAGAAAGTATACTTTCCATCGTAATTGTTGGAGTTTTTGTCACTTAAGCTGGAGTAAGTTACGAAAATACTGCTGGTGGAATGATCTGTTGGCACTTCAATGACAGCGGTTTGGTACAAATTGGCATGCGAGAATTTCTTCACCATCCGAGTGTATCGTTTTATTTGTTTTGTTTTTCTAAACATGTCAATTAACAAAATATCAATAGATGTAAAAAACTTTAAGAAAATATTGGTGTGTGTTATTTAATTTCACTATTTTCATTCTCTGTGTTGTAAAAAAACCGGGAGTAAACATAATGTGTTGATCAAACAATATATAATGACTCAAGACGTACATTTTTTATATCACATTGTAATAACTTTTTTATTGGAAATTATTTCGTTCCTCTATTTCTATTATATATTAATAACTTTAAAAAACGTGTGTAATTCATTTTTAGCTTCTATATAAGAAAAAAACTTGTAACTGCAAACGAAGACGTGATTTATTTCTTGCCTTTAATTAGTTTGCATAATTGCTACTGTATGTCTGAAAACGTGTAGGCTTTAACGGTATAAACCACTCCTGTCAGGTTGATCGATCGACTCTGGATTCTCGCGCGTGTTGAAAAAAACTGCATTCAAGATATACTGTAAAATACATTTGCGATTTTACCGCCCAAAGAAAACTTAGAAACATTCCAAATTCTAAGCTAGAATATTATTGGCAGTTACATACAGAAAAACAGCTCAATTATATGTTAAATTAAAATACAATGTACCTTTGACATTGGAAAGGACACCAAGCTCCTACCAACTGGTGTACAATGGCACCTGTCCACAAAATCAAATAAATGATTCCAATTGGATACATATCCCAGGAACTCATTTTATGATCACTGGTCATGAGCTATAAACACATCTTTGTAAAATCGCTCATTTTTTAGTAGTATAATTATACCAGAATCCAGAAAGATAATTATTATTTGTGTTTATAATTATTATTTATTAGATAATTATTATTTATTATAGTGTTCCTGGCAATTTTAAAAAATAGTTAACTGCCAGAGACAGTTCAGTTCGTTTGCGTTTGACAGAGGGTCAATATTTAACGCAGAACAAAAAAACTCTTTGGCAATAAAATGGCTTATTTACTAAGATTTTTTTGTATTCCAAAAATTTCCTAATATTTGCAACAAAACTACTGGACAATTAATGTAGCATGGAAAAGTGAGTAATGATAATTAAGCATGTGCTCAAGATCCGCATCCGCGATTTCTGGAACCCTCATACCCGAATTTTTCATTGCTTATTTTTACTTCTAAAATTATCTAGTACCTAATTTTTTAAAGCTTTTTTGCCCCCTCCAAACCAAGATTTCGAGGTCTGAGTGTTTTAGAAATAAAACAAATTAGAGTAAAATTTTTAAATTAAGTTTTTATATAGGTATAGACTAGTTCTAAATAAACGTTTTTTATTGTACAAGCGAGGGTACAAAAAGAAAAAAATAAAATTTGAAAAAATCGTAGTTTTCTTAGTTTTTATAGTTTAAACCTATGCTTAATTAAAATTGATACACGATTATATTTTCATTAGGTTAAAGTGCTTTAATATATCAGTTTGTGCTAAACAAGTTTTGGTTTTTTGATTAAACATCACAATAGTTAGAAAGCATCACTATAATAGTATTTTCGAGAACAATGATTTTGAATTAGCAAAAATAAAGTTGAAAATGGTGCTTTAAAACTAACCTACATGCTACTAACCTACGTGCTTTCTAACCTACATGGGGTTTTCTTAATGTTTTGATTGTAAAATTATTCAAAATTTAAAAATTAATTTTAAAAAGTCCATTCAAAACTTTTAAATAGAGCCTTTTTTGTGATTGAAACATTAAAAATGTGGGAACCAAGCGTGCCAGCAGCGCCGTACCTTCGAAGCGGCAAAAAACTAAAAATCCTCAAAAAATGTTTTTGCTTTTGTAATATTAAGAAATATTTTAAAAATTTTGAAGGGAAAAAGTCGATATAATAAACCAATAAATATTTGAAATATTTCAAACCGTAAAATTTACTGGTCGCTCGCTGTTTCTCAATTTCCTCCGTACATATGATTGGCCCCTAGCTGTATTGTACCCTCTTTCATACACTAAAAAACCCTTGTTCAGAACTGGTCAATATTTTTCCATTAAAATTGGAAAACGATATGGCTAAAATGCGCCACAAAAATAAAAACGAGAAGGATAAATGAACTCCAAAAATAAAAAAAATGATATCGTAAGAATGTATTTAATATAGATCTGCATCCGGATTTAGGTTTTTTGGTTTCTAAAAACAAAAATGATAAGTACCGCCAAAAATAAAATGCAAATATCGATCTCATAAACGATGCAATTTAAATAATATTTTTACATTAATGTATTGTATAGAGTATTATTTACATCAATTTAAATAGTATTTACTTCAGCGTAGCTTCCATCTTAACCTATACAACCATAATCAACGATTTTGTCAGGGAAATATGCTCGTTTAAAAAATTTTTTTATTATACGTTAATTTTACTATGATTATTATGTAATTTTTATTTTAATCTTTTTTTACCCCACCAGTTATAGGTTAAGGAACGCAAGACTTTTAAAAAATCAAGAACTTTGAACTTTTACATTGTCCAAGATTAGGTTATAAATTAATATTCATGAACATTATACAAAATATATTTTTACTTTTGAACTTTTACATTGTAACAAGATTAGATTATAAATTAATAGTTATGATACAAAATATATATTTACTTCTAGACATTATTATAACATTAAAGCGCGTGGCTTCGTAATTACTCAGTAAACAGCCAACTTTTTAACTTCAAAAACAAAAGTGTCAACTTTTTTTCCAGTCTGCCAAATGATAAAAAAACAAAAAGTATTTTGTTTGTTTTGCAAACGTTCGATTCGTGCTTTTTGTTTAAATAGGGCTGATTAGCGAAAAAAAAAACATTAAAAATATGACTAGCTTCCATAGGTGATTGAAAAAAAGTTTTATTTTAAGAAATATAAAAATCTAATTGACATTTAATTACTGGAATTTATTGGGTCACTTAAAACAATACTTAACAAAGTTCGAAAACATAAAAAAATACTTCACATTTTCCGCTAAACTAAAAACACAGGTAGTCCATGGGTGAAAAACTTTATTTTACAAAATTACTTTATTAATTAATTTATTTTTAAGGAATATTATGAAAGAAAAATTAAGGGGTTTTTAAAATTCAGTTTAATAATAAAGTGTAGTGTGAAATTAAATAGAAATAGTGCTAATAGGGGAGGGGTAAAAACCACACCGACTGGGCGGACGGACGGAAATCAATGGGTTAAAACTTACACCGCCCAACCCCTGAAAAACGTTAATATCTCTAGTGTTGTGATAACTATTTAAGTAGTTAACTACTTAACTACCATGATTTTGGCTAACTACTTAACTACCTACTTTTTTTCTAAAAGCAGTTAACTACCTACTTAACTACCTACTTTCAAAAAATAAAGTAGTTAACTAAGTAGTTAACAAAGTAGTTACAAAGTAGACAGAAAGTAGTTAGCGAAGTAGGCAGAAAGTAGTGAAGTGAACAGTAAAGTAGTTAGTGTTTTTTACACGAACAATCAATATCTGAGAGGCGCGTGTATTACGAAAAACTCACAGCTCTTTGAAAGAAAATGTGACAGCATGTATGATGTATCTATCTGTAATAATTTTCACACGTTGAGTGTCTTTAATAAAAAACCATAGGACACTCAACAATGATTTTATACACAAGGTGGTTTCTGATTTTTGTGCCCAATTTAAAATGTTGTAATGCTTTTATTGATGTTTAATAAAGATTACGTCATAAAATATATTGTTTAAATAAATATTAATAGGACAAATGTTCATTTTTTAATTAAAATAAAACAAAGATATTATTTTTGTTTATTTTTAATTTAGTGTAAAGTACAATCCATTTTTTATTGTACAAGTTTTTAAATTAAAAAAGGGGAAATTTTTTTAATAGTATTATTCATATTTATTATGATTTCAATTATGGTTTAAAAAGGTCTAAGTTGAGAAACTATTTGAAAGCTATAATTTTGTTATAAAATAGACTGAGCTTGAATAAAATTTGACTCTACCACTTCCATTGATTAACAAGATAAAATAAGACAAACAATGTTAATATATCATTTTTTTGGAATTCACCCCAATTGGGTTTTTAAAACCAAACAAGTTTGTACGTTGTGTTGGATGTTGTGTGGGTTTTTTTTAGTTAATCATTTAACTCATAAGTCTTATTCTTCTGCGTGTAAATCTAAAAGACATTCAGGTCAATCAATATTCGACGTCATCTAAAAAAAAATTAAATTCTAAGCAAAATGATAGTTTTTGCAGGAACCAGGGAAAAAGTGCTGCAGCCAGAAGACAAAAAGTTAATAATCTGACAGGAAGTTCAGATATATTTACGAACCCTAACCCATCAGCACCGTTATACAATAAAGCGGGTGAAAAATACAAAAAGTTTTTTGAATAAGCACGCAAATCACGCCAGCTTGCAAAATATTTTGGCACAACATAAGTTAACTTAACAATTAAATTATTTTTTCTTTTAAAAAAACAACTTCCTTAATTTCAAGTATAATATTATCTGTCTAGCCGTCTCATAAGTATTGTTAAACATAAAAAAATAAAGGCAAAAAACCAATAAAATATGGAAAAAGTAAATTATTAAAGGTGTGACAAAGTATTTTCTACATTGAGAATTTTTACTTTTAGTTTTATTCAGATTTTAATGTAAGTATATATTTAGTTAAAAAAGTTAACTACTAGTTACTAGTTAGTATAAAAAATAATAACTACTTAACTACCTACTTAACTACTTATTACTTACCTACCTACTTAAAAAATTTCAAGTAGTTAACTACCTACTTACTACCTACTTGTAATTTTATTTAACTACTTAACTACCTATTTATAATTTTAAAAGTAGTTAACTACCTACTTAACTACCTACTTTTATTTTTAGCTGACTATCACAACACTAAATATTTCAAGAAATACTGCATTAATTTAAAAAGTAAATGCATTGATTTATTGCTTATAGCATTCTACAAAACATTTAAAAATTATAAAATGCTGGTTTACGATATTAAAAAAATAAAATCATCCGGGTTTTTTGACACTGGTGTTTTTGATACGATTACCGTAATCTTTTGGCTCACTTTTAGGCGATCTTTTTTAAATAATTTAGCCATATTTACGAACCGGCGAAGCCTCGCCGACGCAGGGACTTCGGGCGCCGTCAGGTTGACGTGGCCGCGGCCGGCGTCGGCTCGCCCAGCGTCCCCGCGACCGGCAAACAACTTTCTGCCTTTCGATCAAACACTAAGGCACAATATTAGAAAAAGTTTATATTAAAATTTAAAATAATCGATTTACAATCTAAATTAAAATGACCGGGTTTTTTTTCTCGTTTAAATGCACGTTAAATTTTTTTGTCTATCAAACTAAAGCATGGACAAAAGATCCCCAGCGTTTGAAAGTGTATTTAGAATCCCATAAATAACTGTTTATCTTATTGGTTTTTTGAGTTAAAATATAATTTATTATATAGATTTATAGTAGGTTATTGTAACTAAATACTTTGAACATGATAATGTGTTTTCAAACACAAAAAATAGCATAGTCAAAGATTTGATCCTGCGAACTAAAAACCCGGAAGATTTTATTTTTTTCAATATCGTAAACCAACATTTTATAACGTTTAAATGTTTTGTAGAATGCTATAAGCAGTAAATTAATGTGTTTACTTCTTAAATTTATACAGTATTTCTCGAGTTATTAACGTTTTTTAACGGTCCGGCGCTGTGGTTTTACCCCATCGGTTTCCGTCTGTCCGCCCAGTCGGTGTGGGTTTTAGTCTACCCGTGCTAATAGATAATAAACGAACCAGCCGCTATTTACAGTAATCAATTAAATCTTAATCAGGTTTACAATAATAAGTATTTTAAATAAAAAAATATAGTGTTGTTTTGATTGTATAGTATATGACTTCCATTTGTAGCTGATGAACAGTTGCACAGCTAAATATTATAGTTTTTTTTAGGCTTTTTTTATTATTTGCGCAAGAGGTTTAAAAAAACAAATTAACCTAAAGCTTTATTAAGCTTTTTGAAATAAAAAAAAATTGTTATTAATTCTTTTTGAATTATAGTTATTGCAAACCAATTTATTACCCGTCATTTACAAAGGCTTTTTGAAACCGTATTTATATTAAAATCAAAATTACTTTGAAACGGCATTAAATAATTTTAAAATTTTGCTCTATTTTGTTTTCTAATTTTCCTACTTAAACTGTATTATTATTTTTTACTGCTTTATTTATTAAACCACTTAAAACTATAAGATTATTTAACTTTAATTAGGCTTTAAGTCGATAGACTGTCACAAAAATTTTTAGATTTTTGTTCCTTTAAATTTAAAAAGAATAATATGTTGTTATTAAAATAAATTATCATTTTCTTTTAAAAGATTATTTTTCGTTTTTCGATCTTTGTTTAATTATTAGTTGAATTTTTGTAAGAAACCATTATTTTTCAATATATATCACATAAATTAATATACAAAAATTTACAAAAGTACTTCTATTAAAACTTACTGTTTTTTTATAAACGAAAATAAACCCAAAAAAGTAGAAATTATAATTGCTGCAACATTAAATGTCGAAGCAAAAAAGGAAAGAATTTTCTATTTTAGTAATATTATTTTTTACTGCTTTATTTATTAAACCACTTAAAACTTTAAGATTATTTAACTTTAATTAGACTTTAAGTCGATAGACTGTCACAAAAACTTTTAAATTTTTATTCCTTTAAATAAAAAAAGAATAATATGTTGTTATTAAAATAAAATATCATTTTCTTTTAAAAGATTTTTTTTCGTTTTTCGATCTTTGTTTAATTATTAGTTGAATTTTTGTAAGAAACCAATATTTTTCAGTATATATCACATAAATTAATATACAAAATTTACAAAAGTACTTCCATTAAAACTTACTGTTTTTTGATAAACGAAGATAAACCCAAATAAGTAGAAACTATAATTGCTGCAACATTAAATGTCGAAGCAAAAACGGAAAGAATTTTCTATTTTAGTAAACATTTGGACAACTGAAAAGTTTCATAATAACTAGAACTTCGGCTCAATCAACACACTATTGTTATTTTTTATTCTTTCAGTCAACAAAATTTATGGCTCGAGCCAAAAAATAGGAAATAATTCGAATAAATACATTTTAAACCCATGAGTTATGCAGATTTTTTTTATATTATCCCATACCATTGCTTACTTTTATATTATCATACTCAATGCAATTTGATTTTCTATTTGTTTAAAATTTTTACAATTACGCTTCATTTTTATTTAATAATTAATCCAGCATAATTACGCCGCAAACGTGCACATTCCAAACAAAATTATACGTTAAAAACACATTAGATTAAAAAAAACTGTCAAAAATCAATTTATATATATTAAATTTGGCTAAATTTTTCATGTTTCGATTTGGATATTTGCCGATGAGGTCAAATTTAAGTTTTTTTTTTTACAAAATATTATTAAGAAAACTAATAATAAATAAATATTAATTGAACTAGATATTTTAGTTTACACAAACTTGTTAGTCTAAGCGGCTAGAGACTGAGTTTAACTGACTGGTCATGTTTAAGTAACTATGTATGAACCACAACGTATGAGCAAATAGAAATACGAGTTAAAACTAAACAAAGAACGTAAGTACAGGATATTTTAAAAATGTAAAATCATCAAGAAATCAAACTAAAGGTAAAACCAACGTGGCTGCAACAGTTGTTTGTTGGATTAAAAAATGTCCCCCATTAAGTAGCCACTCAAATCACGAGAATCTGACGTCACTTTATCAAATAAATACTCTGTATTAAATCCAATCTACAATTGGCTGATATAAGTGACGTCAGATTTTCTCTCATGATTTGAATGGTTACTTAATGGGGGGCATTTTTTAATCCAACGAACAACTGTTGCAGCCACGTTGGGTTTTCTTTTAATAAAACTTTTTGTAAAAATGGAAAGTGAAAGCATAAACTTTCAATATATTAAAAAAATTGTTTTAATCATCAGTCATAGTATTAACTATTTAAGAATATGATAAAATCAACATAAGTAAAAGCCCGTTCACACTTACGCACAATGCACAATGCACGATGCATAATGCATAATGCACAATGCACAATGCATAACGCACAATGCACGATGCACAATGCATTATAATACCTGTTCACACTTATACACACAATGCATCATTCATCAAAAAAAATTTTTAGCCAAAACTATTGGTAAATACAGTTTGAAATGCTTGTTTTTCTTATTGAAAAAACAAAACCTAACAAGAATAGTGTTGCTGAATATCCAAGGTGATAAAAAAACTTGGAAATCATGCGATTTTGGGATAAACCATCCGGAATATTAGACAGGTAAGCTAAAAAAAGTTAAAATATAGAGCCAAAATTCTTTTTTTGTAATTTATTTTGTATAGAATTACGTTTTACATTTTGTTAAAAACAAAAATATGTTTTAAGTGTTATTTATAATGAAATGTAAAATCTTTTGTTTAAGAATATTTATAAATTGATTCCTTTTTTAAGCAGAAGAGTTCTTAGCGTACGTAATTAGGGAAAAAATACCTAATAATTTTCTAAGCGCACTGCTGCAGGCACAAAACTTGGAACGCCGCTCCAAGTCCGATGATGCATTATGCATGATGCATTGTGCACTGTGCTTAAGTGTGAACACCTATTGTCGGAGTTTTATTGTATTGTGCATTGTGCATAAGTGTGAACGGGGGCCTTAAAATATCGAATTGAAAACCGAAAAAGGAACCCAAAGGCTGAGACTGAAATAAACATTCCTCAAAAACTGATTTTCGTAAATAGTGATACAGGAAATCGTAAAATAACAAAAAAACAAACAAAAACTAATGGAACCTCAAAAGATTGGACTTGCGAAGCCAAGCTAAAGATCCCTAATCACTAATAGAAAAATTATATAAGACTTTAAAGAATTTGCAACCCTGTATTAAAAGTGATGCCGTTGTATGCCTTTTCATTAAACAAAAATACTTTCAAAAGTTACCATTTAGATGACACTTTTATTATAATTGCATACTTTTTGTTTTAATTCACGATAATTTTTGTGATAAGTATGCCATTATGAAGACATTCACAGCTAATTTGTTGTAAATCGAAATGGATATATTTATTTGCGCGAATCATTTAAATTTTTTGAATTCATTCAAACTGGTGGAAAATAGACCGTTGCAATAGCATACTCTCCACGAAATTCTCGTGTATTAAACTGGAGATTATAAAGTCATCATAATAGTAGTGCCACTTAAATGGAATATTCTTAAAATATGCCACTAGGAAAGTCATTTAAATTGACTATTCTGAGAGAAAGCACACACCGGGGCTTTATACAGGAGCTGCACATTTTTCGGCATATTAAATATTTCTGAGAATAACATTGAATATATTTTGGTAATTAGCTAACACAACTAGCGTAAGTAAAAACCCAAATTTACAAGCTATTGTTGTAAAAAGTTCTTTTACTTTATTTAAACTAATAAAAGTAATGAATTCTAGATTACTTTTACTTTTACTCGACTTTATATTGCAATTACTTTTACTTTTAATCTTACTCGACTTTTTAAATTTCAATTACTTTGACTTTTACCATTACTTGGAGTTTTTCTAGCAAATACTTTAATTAATTTAAGTAAAATTTAAGTAATTTCAAGGACTCAATTTCCTACGGGCTTGTAGGAAAATGAGTGGAAGAAAACGGTTTTTTAAGCCGTAACACGCTAGACACCATTTATTTAGACCAAAAACTTATTAAAATGAAAATTTATACATAAAATTAGCAAAAACTTTGAGACGGAGCTCTGGAGCTCCAAACGGTCGTTTTGCTACGTTTCAAAATCACATTTATTATACTTTTACTTCTAATTTTACTTTAAAAATAGGTCTTACTTTTGCTTTACTTAAATAAAATTTTGACTGTTACTTTTACTTTATTTAAATAAAAAAATAACAAATTACTTTTACTCTTACTTTACTTAAATTAAAATTTTACGGATTACGTTTACTTTTACTTAAAAAAAAATCAAAAATTATTACTTTTTTACAACACTATCCCAAGCTTAAAGAATCCGCAATAATAATAATATTACTGGACTATTGCGAAATCGAGCTTAACCCAACTGGAAATCTTAAAGTTTAACCGGAAATCCTCGAGGTTAGCACGGCCAGGCTTTGTTGCCCCGAATCCAAAAACTCGATCGGCGGTTACGCGGTTTTTAATTCCGAGCTCAGGTGCTACATCGTTGTTGATATTCTCATTACAGAACGAGTCACAAAAAGAATAAAATACGCGGGTATCCGATTTGTTTTACTTTACACTTATACGTCGCTGGTGATATTCTTACTGCTGAATGGCCACAAATAGTATCAAATACACTTTTCTCTGACTTATTATATTTTACACTTAGTGCAGATCCCATAAAACAAAAATGTATAATATCACGTAGTAATATATATCTTTGTTAAAATTAAAATCGAGTCACGGTACCCGTGTTTTGTTGTGGCTGTGACTTATTCTGCAGTGGAGATTTGATACTTTTGCGAAAAAATGTTCGCAATCTATCATTTAGTTTTTTGTTAAAAACCGATGGTCCGATAATTTTGCTGGTTTTAAATTAAGTTTTATGCGGTTGTAAATTTTTGATGATCCCTCATTTTTCAGAGCTCCAGAGCAACCCCCAGAGATCCGCCTTTTTTTGTACTAATTTTGACGATGATAAAAAAGTCAAGATGGTAAAACTTATTTTGCAGCCAACTTTCTGTACTCTTAATTTTTGTTAAAGTTATTAAAAATAGTCAAAAAAGGGGATAGAATAAACTAAAATAAACTAAAACATAGTTCAATATTCTTAATAAACTTGAAACATTCGCTCATTTAAAAGGTAGAAATTGAGTGGTTTAGAGCTCCGGAGTACGGGTGTCATTAGTACTAAAGCTAAAGCTAAAGTGCTTTAGTACTAAAGGGTTTTTTGGGCTTTGTACTAAAGCTAGGGCGCGGCTAAAATGAAATTAGCTGGCAAAAGCTCGGCAAAAGGTATGGGCCCGGTAAAACGTTAGCTTTTGCCAGGAAAATGAAAAATCACCCAAAAAAGATTCACCAAAAAAATGAGAGAAATAACGAAAAAGAGAAAAACAAAAACTAAGAAAAACTGAAGATAGAGGAACATCGGAATATAAATCTCCACGCAGAAGATCACAGCCACAACAAAACAGGTACCGACTCAATTCATAACAAAGATATATATACTACGATATATACACTGTTATGGATCTGCACTAATTAAAATATAATAATCAGAGAAAATTATTGATACTATTGTCCATTCAGCATAAGAATATCACCAGCGACTATAATGTAAAGAAATCAGATACCCGCTATTTATTTTCTTTGTGACTCGTTCTGTAATGAAATATCAACAACGATTAGCACCTGACTCGAATTAAAAACCCTAACCCCATGATTTTTGATTCGCAACAAACCTGCCTCTAACCCCGATATTTCCGTTAAACTTTAAATTTCCAGTTGTTAACTCGATTTCGCAATAGTCCAGTATCTATTATTATTGGATTTTTAAGTTGGATAGTTTGTAAAAAAGTAATAATTTTTGATTTTTTTTTAAGTAAAAGTAAACGTAAATTTAGTAAAATTTTAATTTAAGTAAAGTAAGAGTAAAAGTAATTGTTATTTTTTTAATTAAATAAAGTAAAACGTGAAGTAACAGACAAAATTTTATTTAAATAAAGTAAAAGTAAGAACTAAATTGTTAGTTTTTAAAGTAAAATTAGAAAGTAAAAGTATAATAAAAGTAATTTTGAACAAAAAGATCCCCCTTTTTAAGCTCCAGAGCTCCATTCTTAAAAGTTTTTTGCTAATTTTATTTATAATTTTCATTTTAATAAGTTTTTTTGGTCTAAATAAATGATTTTTAGCGTGTTTACGGCTTAAAAAACCGTTTTCTTCCACTCATTTTCCTACAATCCCGTCAGAAATTGATTCCCTTGAAATTACTTAAATTTTACTTAAATTAATTAAAGTATTTGCTAGAAAAACTCCAAGTAATGGTAAAAGTAAAAGTAATTGAAATTTAAAAAGTCGAGTAAGATTAAAAGTAAAAGTAATTGCAATTATAAAGTCGAGTAAAAGTAAAAGTAATCTAGAATTCATTACTTTTATTAGTTTAAATAAAGTAAAAGACCTTTTTACAACAATAGCTTGTAAATTTGGGTTTTTACTTACGCTAGTTGTGTTAGCTAATTACCAAAATATATTCAATGTTATTCTCAGAAATATTTAATATGCCGAAAAATGTGCAGCTCCTGTATAAAGCCCCGGTGTGTGCTTTCTCTCAGAATAGTCAATTTAAATGACTTTCCTAGTGGCATATTTTAAGAATATTCCATTTAAGTGGCACAACTATTATGATGACTTTATAATCTCCAGTTTAATACACGCGAATTTCGTGGAGAGTATGCTATTGCAACGGTCTATTTTCCACCAGTTTGAATGAATTCAAAAGATTTAAATGATTTGCGCAAATAAATATATCCATTTCGATTTACAACAAATTAGCTGTGAATGTTTTCATAATGGCATACTTTCCACAGAAATTATCGTGGATTAAAACAAAAAGTATGCAATTATAATAAAAGTGTCATCTAAATGGTAACTTTTGAAAGTATTTTTGTTTAATGAAAAGGCATACAACGGCATCACTTTTAATACAGGGGTTGCAAATTCTTTAAAGTCTTATATAATTTTTCTGTTAGGGATTAGGGATCTTTAGCTTGGCTTCGTAAGTCCAATCTTTTGAGGTTCCATTAGTTTTTGTTTGTTTTTTGTTATTTTACGATTTCCTGTATCACTATTTACAAAAATCAGTTTTTGAGGAATGTTTTTTTCAGTCTCAGCTTTTGGGTTCCTTTTTCAGTTTTCAATTCGATATTTTAAGGCCCCTGTTCACACTTATGCACAATGCACAATACAATAAAACTCCGACAATAGGTGTTCACACTTACGCACAGTGCACAATGCATCATGCATAATGCATCATCGGACTTAGAGCGGCGTTCCAAGTTTTGTGCGTGCAGCAATGCGCTTAGAAAATCATTAGGTATTTTTTCCCAAAGTACGTACGCTAAGAACTCTTCTGCCTTAAAAAGGAATCAAATTATAAATATTCCTAAACAAAAGATTTTACATTTCATTATAAATAACACTTAAAACATATTTTTATTTTTAACAAAATGTAAAACGTAATTCTATACAAAATAAATTACAAAAAAAGGATTTCGGCTCTATATTATTTTTTTTAGTTTACCAGTCTAATATTCCGGATTGTTTATCCCAAAATCGTTTAATTTCCAAGTTTTTTATCACCTTGGATATTCAGCAACGCTATTCTTGTTAGGTTTTGTTTTTTCAATAAGAAAAACAAGCATTTCAAACTGTATTTACCAATAGTTTTGGCTAAAAATTTGTTTTGATGCATGATGCCTTGTGTGTATAAGTGTGAACAGGTATTATAATGCATTGTGCGTTATGCATTGTGCATTGTGCATTATGCATCGTGCATTGTGCATTGTGCGTAAGTGTGTACGGGCTTTTACTTATGTTGATTATATCATATTCTTAAATAATTAATACTATGACTGATGATTAAAACAATTTTTTTTAATATATTAAAAGTTTAGGCTTTCACGCTCCATTTTTAAAAAAAGTTTTATTAAAAGAAAACCCAACGTGGCTGCAACAGTTGTTCGTTGGATTAAAAATGCCCCCCATTAAGTAACCATTCAAATCATGAGAGAGAATCTGACGTCACTTATATCAGCCAATTGTAGATTGGAGTTAATACAGAGTATTTATTTGATAAAGTGACGTCAAATTCTCGTGATTTGAGTGGCTACTTAATGGGGGACATTTTTTAATCCAACGAATAACTGTTGCAGCCACGTTGGGTTTACCTTTAGTTTGATTTCTTGATGATTTTACATTTTTAAGATATCCTGTGGATCTTACGTTCTTTGTTTAGTTTTAACTCGATTTTCTATTTGCTAATACGTTGTGGTTCATACATAGTTACTTACAACATGACCAGTCAGTTAACTCAGTCTCTAGCCGCTTAGACTAACAAGTTTGTGTTCAAACTAAAATATCTAGTTCAATTAATATTTATTTATTATTAGTTTTCTTAATAATATTTTGTAAAAAAAACTTAAATTTGACCTCATCGGCAAATATCCAAAGCGAAACATGAAAAATTTAGCAAATTTAAATCTTTCATTATCATAATTAAAGTTTTTCTCAATTTTATTTTGGTTTTAAATACAAAAGTCCTGTATTTTAAGGATTAATCTGTTTTATATAATATATATATATATATATATATATATATATATATATATATATATATATATATATATATAAATTGATTTTCGACAGTTGATTTTTAATCTAATGTGTTTTTAACGTATAATTTTGTTTGGAATGTGCACGTTTGCGGCGTAATTATGCTGGATTAAAATATTTTAAAAATTCATAATGAAAACAATATTATTAAATAAAAATGAAACGTAATTGTAAAAATTTAAAACAAATAGAAAATCAAATTGCATTGAGTATGATAATATAAAAGTAAGCGTTGGTATAGGATAATATAAAAAATCTGCATAACTCATGGGTTTAAAATGTATTTATTCGAATTATTTTATATTTTTGGCTCGAGCCATAAATTTTGTTGACTGAAAGAATAAGAAATAACAATAGTGTGTTGATTGAGCCGAAGTTCTAGTTATTATGAAACTTTTTAGTTGTCCAAAAGTTTACTAAAATAGAAAATTTTTTCCGTTTTTGCTTTTTGCTAGAAAATTTAATGTTGCAGCAATTATAGTTTCTACTTTTTCGGGTTTATCTTCGTTTATCAAAAAAAAACAGTAAGTTTTAATGGAAGTACTTTTGTAAATTTTTGTATATTAATTTATGTGATATATATTGAAAAATATTGGTTTCTTACAAAAATTCAACTAATAATTAAACAAAGATCGAAAAACGAAAAAAAATCTTTTAAAAGAAAATGATAATTTATTTTAATAACAACATATTATTCTTTTTATATTTAAAGGAATAAAAATCTAAAAATTTTTGTGGCAGTCTATCGACTTAAAGTCTAATTAAAGTTAAATAATCTTATAGTTTTAAGTGGTTTAATAAATAAAACAGTAAAAAATAATATTACTAAAATAGAAAATTCTTTCCTTTTTTGCTTCGACATTTAATGTTGCAGCAATTATAATATCTACTTTTTTGGGTTTATTTTCGTTTATAAAAAAACATTAAGTTTTAATGGAAGTACTTTTGTAAATTTTTGTATATTAATTTATGTGATATATATTGAAAAATATTGGTTTCTTACAAAAATTCAACTAATAATTAAACAAAGATCGAAAAACGAAAATTAATCTTTTAAAAGAAAATGATAATTTATTTTAATAACAACATATTCTTTTTAAATTTAAAGGAACAAAAATCTAAAAATTTTCGTGACAGTCTATCGACTTAAAGCCTAATTAAAGTTAAATAATCTTATAGTTTTAAGTGGTTTAATAAATAAAGCAGTAAAAGATAATAATACAGTTTAAGTTGGAAAATTAGAAAACAAAATAGAGCAAAATTATAAAATTATTTAATGCCGTTTGAAAGTAATTTTGATTTTATTATAAATACGGTTTCGAAAAGCCTTTGTAAATGACGGGTAATAAATTGGTTTGCAATCACTATAATTCAAAAAGAATTAATAACAAACTTTTTTATTTCAAAAAGCTTAATAAAGCTTTAGGTAAATTTGTTTTTTTAAACCTTTTGCGCAAATAATAAAAAAAGCCTAAAAAGAAAGTATAATATTTAGCTGTGCAACTGTTCATCAGCTACAAATGGAAGTCATATACTATAAAATCAAAACAACACTATATTTTTTTATTTAAAATACTTATTATTGTAAAAATGATTAAGATTTAATTGATTACTGTAAATAGCGGCTGGTTGGTTTATTATCTACTAGCACGGGCGGGCTAAAACCCACACCGACTGGGCGGACAGACGGAAATCGATGGGGTAAAACCACAACGCCGGACCGTCAAAAAACGTTAATAGTTCGAGAAATACTGTATAAATTTAAGAAGTAAACACATTATTGTAATGCTTATAGCATTCTACAAAACATTTAAACGTTATAAAATGTTGGTTTACGATATTGAAAAAAATAAAATCTTCCGGGTTTTTAGTTCGCACGATCAAATCTTTGACTATGCTATTTTTTGTGTTTGAAAACACATTATCATGTTCAAAGTATTTATTTACCCACTATAAATAACCCACTATAAATCTATATAATAAATTATATTTTAACTCAAAAAACCAATAAGATAAACAGTTATTTATGGGATTCTAAATACACTTTCAAACGCTGGGGATCTTTTGTCCATGCTTTAGTTTGATAGACAAAAAATTTAACGCGCATTTAAACGAGAGAAAAAAACCCCGGTCATTTTAATTTAGATTGTAAATCGATTATTATAATTCTAATATAAACTTTTTCTAATATTGTGCCTTAGTGTTTGATCGAAAGGCAGAAAGTTGTTTGCCGGGCGCGGGGACGCTGGGCGAGCCGACGCCGGCCGCGGCCACGTCAACGTGACGGCGCCCGAAGTCCCTGCGTCGGCGAGGCTTCGCCGGTTTGTGAATATGGCTAAATTATTTTAAAAAAATCGCCTAAAAGCGAGCCGAAAGATTACGGTAATCGCGTCAAAAAATACCAGTGTCAGAAAATCCGGAAGATTTTATTTTTTTAATATCGTAAACTAGCATTTTATAATTGTTAAATGTTTTGTATAATGCTATAAGCAATAAATCAATGTATTTACTTTTTAAATTAATGCAGTATTTCTCGAGATATTAACGTTTTTCAAGGGTCGGGCGGTGTGGGTTCTACCCAATTGATATCCGTCCGTCCGCCCAGTCGGTGTGGGTTTTACCAACCCCTTTTTAGCACTATTTCTATTTAATTTCGCACTACAATTTATTATTAAACTGAATTTTTAAAACCCCTTAATTTTTCTTTCATAATATTCCTAAAATATAAAATATTTTAGTAATTTTGTAAAATAAAGTTTTCCACCCAAGGATTACGTGTGTTTTTAGTTTAACGGAAAATGTGAATTATGTTTTCAAACATTGTTAAGTATGGTTTTAAGTGACCCAATAAATTCCAGTAATTAAATGTTAATTAGATTTTTATATTTCTTAAAATAAAACTTTTTTCAATCACTTATGGAAGCTAGTCATATTTGTAATGTTTTTTTCGCTAATCAGCCCTATTTAAACAAAAAGCACGAATCGAATGTTTGCAAAACAAACAAAATACTTTTTGTTTTTTTATCATTTGGCAGACTGGAAAAAAGTTGACACTTTTGTTTTTGAAGTTAAAAAGTTGGCTGTTTACTGAGTAATTATCGAGCCACGCGCTTTAATGTTATTATAATGTCTAGAAGTAAATATATATTTGGTTTCATAACTATTAATTTATAATCTAATCTTGTGACAATGTAAATGTTCAAAAGTAAAAATATATTTTGTATAATGTTCATGAATATTAATTTATAACCTAATCTTGGACAATGTAAAAGTTCAAAGTTCTTGATTTTTAAAAAGTCTTGCGTTCCTTAAACTATAACTGGTGGGATAAAAAAAGATTAAAATAAAAATTACATAATAATCATAGTAAAATTAATGTATAATAATGAAATTTTTTAAACGAGCATATTTCCCTGACAAAATCGTTGATTATGGTTGTATAGGTTAAGATGGCAGCTACGCAGAAGTAAATACTATTTAAATTGATGTAAATAATACTCTATACAATACACTAATTTAAAAAAATTATTTAAATTGCATCGTTTATGAGCTCGATATTTGCGTTTTATTTTTGGCGGTACTCATTATTTTTGTTTTTAGAAATCAAAAAACCTAAATGCGGATGCAGATCTATATTAAATACATTCTAACGATATCATTTTTATTTTTGGAGTTCATTTATTCTTCTCGTTTTTTTATTTTTATGGCGCATTTTAGCCTTATCGTTTTCCAATTTTAATGGAAAAATATTGACCAGTTCTGAACAAGGGTTTTTTAGTGTATGAAAGAGGGTACAATACAGCTAGCGCCAATCATATGTACGGAGGAAATTGAGAAACAGCGAGCGACTAGTAAATTTTACGGTTTGAAATATTTCAAATATTTATTGGTTTAATATCTCGACTTTTTCCCTTCAATATTTTTAAAATATTTCTTAATATTACAAAAGCAAAAGCATTTTTTGAGGATTTTTAGTTTTTTGCCGCTTCGTAGGTACGGCGCTGCTGGCGCGCTTGGTTCCCACATTTTTTATGTTTCAATTACAAAAAATGTCTTATTTAAAAGTTTTGAATGGACTTTTTAAAACTAATTTTTAAATTTTGAATAATTTTACAATCAAAACATTAAGAAAACCCCATGTAGGTTGTAAATTAGTTTTGAAGCACCATTTTCAACTTTATTTTTGCTAATTCAAAATCATTGTTCTTGAAAATACTATTATAGTGATGCTTTCTAACTATTGTGATGTTTAATCAAAAAACCAAAACTTATTTAGCACAAACTGATATATTAAAGCACTTTAACCTAGTGAAAATATAATCGTGTATCAATTTTAATTAAGCATAGGTTTAAACTATAAAAACTAAGAAAACTACGATTTTAATTTTAATTCTCTTGTACAGTAAAACACGCTTATTCAGAACTAGTCTATACCTATATAAAAATTTTAATTTAAAAATTTTACTCTAATTCGGTTTATTTCCAAAACACTCAGACCTCGAAATCTTAGTTTGGAGGGGGCGAAAAAACTTTAAAAAATTAGGTACTAGATAATTTTAGAAGTAAAAATAAGTAATGAAAAATTCGGGCATGAGGGTTCCAGAAATCGCGGATGCGGATCTTGAGCACATGCCTAATTACCATTACTCACTTTTCCATGTTACATTAATTGTCGAGTAGTTTTGTTGCAAATATTAGGAAATTTTTGGAATACAAAAAAATCTTAGTAAATAAGCCATTTTATTGCCAAAGAGTTTTTTTGGTTCTGCGTTAAATATTGGCCCTCTGTCAAACGCAAACGAACTGAACTGTTTTTGGCAGTTAACTATTTTTTTAAAATTGCCAGGAACACTATGAATAATAATAATCTTTCTGGATTCTGGTATAATTATACTACTAAAAAAGGAGCGATTTTACGAAGATGTGTTTATAGCTCATGACCAGTGATCAGAAAATGAGTTCCTGGGATATGTATCCAATTGGAATCATTTATTTGATTTTGTGGACAGGTGCCATTGTACACCAGTTGGTAGGAGCTTGGTGTCCTTTCCAATGTCAAAGGTACATTGTATTTTAATTTAACATATAATTGAGCTGCTTTTCTGTATGTAACTGCCAATAATAATGTAGCTTAGAATTTTTAATGTTTCTAAGTTTTCTTTGGGCGGTAAAAACGCAAATGCAGACCTGTGCACGGTCTGGAAATGTCCCCCGTTTTATTGGAGGATTTGTTCCCCCCCCCCCGTTTTATTCCCCCCCCACCCCCAAAAAAATGAAAAAGTGCTTTAAAATTATGACGTCATTTTTGACCTATGATGGCGCCATCATCGCAAATTTTTGGCAGTTTTTAGCCTATTTCAATGTATTTTAAGCCATTTTAGACATATTTTTACCTTATTTTCGCTTTTTTTGTCTCTTTTTCCCCTTTTTCCTTGTTTTTTTCTCCTTTTTTCTCTTTTTTTTCCTTCCCTGCTTGCCCCCCCCGTTTTATTGCTCCCCCCGTTTCAAAAAAGTTGCCCCCCGTGCCCCCCATTTTGGAATTGCCCCCCTTTTAACCCCAGGGGGGGGGGGCAGTGCACAGGTCTGCAAATGTATTTTACAGTATATCTTGCATGCAGTTTTTTCAACGCGCGATGATCCAGAGTCGACCGATAAACCTGATGGGAGTGGTTTATACCGTTAAAGCCTACACGCTTTTAGACATACGGTAGCAATTATGCAAACTAATTAAAGGCGAGAAATAAATCACGTCTTCGTTTGCAGTTACGAGTTTTTTTTCTTATATAGAAGTTAAAAATGAATTACACACGTTTTTTAAAGTTATTAATATATAATAGAAATAGAGGAACGAAATAATTTCCAATTAAAAGTTATTACAATGTGATATAAAAAATACACGTCTTGAGTCATTATATATTGTTTGATCAACACATTATGTTTACAAAATCTAATATTTTGCAAAGTTCCCAGTTTCTTTACAACACAGAGAAAGAAAATAGTGAAATTATATAACACACAACAATATTTTCTTAAAGTTTTTTACATCTATTGATATTTTGTTAATTGACATGTTTAGAAAAACAAAACAAATAAAACGATACACTCGGATGGTGAAGAAATTCTCGCATGCCAATTTGTACCAAACCGCTGTCATTGAAGTACCAACAGATCATTCCACCAGCAGTATTTTCGTAACTTATTCCAGCTTAAGTGACAAAAACTCCAACAATTACGATGGGAAGTATACTTTCTAGTGGCATTGTGTGGCTTTGATATACTAAAAAACGCCTTTCGTCAAGTTCCAAATTATACTGAAATCGCCGGTGATGGATGGATTTTCACACCGCAGTGATGGAAGTACGAATTTATTTTGACGGAAAAAAGAGGCAATACATATAATTTAAAGAATCTATTATCGATTGTATGATAATGTTTATATGTATAAATTTACCCAGTTAGTAGAAACTAGACTAAACTTGAGAAAAGATTAGAAATATAACATAAACTAATAGTTTTTACAAAAATGTGCACGTACATTTCAAGGCAATACGCAAAACAACTTTACGAGCGAAAAAAAGTAATAAAAATTATTTTATTTTGAAATAAAAAACTCAGGGTCCGAAATATAGTGACGTGTCTTTTTGTTCAATTCCAATGAGTCCAAATCTAGGAACTTTAGTTTTTGGAGCCCCGGAATCCCCCAGTCGAAATCAACCTATTCTACTTAATAATAAAACCTAGTGACATGTTTTTTTTATATTTCCAATCTTTTTGTAAACTAATTTTTAAATTTATAATAAAAATCTTAAAAATGATTGTAAAATTTATATTAAGGAATGCGTCGAATGCTTTTCAGATAACAAATAAACCTTATATTACTGAATCAAAGAAGCAGATTTCACTATTAAAATAAGATTTAAAAATCAGCTTATTATAATTTAACTCAAAATATTTTGTACAGAATTTGACACCGCTCATTTAATATGTAAATCTTCATACAGAACAAGTATTAATAGCCTTATGGGAATTCTTATCTGAAAATTAGGGTATCTGACTTAATTTCGGCCAGGCCTTAATCTCGACCACCAATTTTGGGTGTTAACAAATTCGCTTATTTTTAAAACACCAAAAAACTAGCAAAAAACTATATTATATTAATGTTGAATAAAGTGTTTTTGCAAATATTTTTTATTTTTTGATTTTATTCTGCATTATCAACATTTTCATAAAAAAAGAAAATTTTTTGTGATTTTCCTAACTTTTATCAAATTTAGAACTAAGCACAATATAACCTTAAAGTATCTTCTATTTAAGGCTCAAAGTTGTTAATTTTCATGTTGTGATATTTTCTTCGAAATCACTTTGCAACGCGCTTAACTAACTACACATTTTAAGATTCCGTTAATTTCAGTCACTTTAAAATTTAGGCGAAAGAACCTGCCGTTTTTTACTGTTTTTAAATATCATCGTACTATCGTATTTATAAAGAATTTTTTTGCTCGTTTGACTTTTTTGACCTTTTTTAAGCCAAAAATAAAAATTCAACAAAAAATACAGGTTATATTAAAACTTGTTTTTTAAGGTTTTGACATAATTAATTAAAGTCTTGCTAATAACTTTTAAAGTTTGCAAACGGGAAAAATTAAGTTATATATACCTAAGGATAAACTTGCAATCTTTGAAAATTTTTATTTTTCAGTTTGGCAATAGTTATAGCCAGTTTTTTCTAGGTGTCCGAAGTTAATGGCTCGCGCCTTAATTTCGGCCACTATTAAAAAAAACTTTAAACCTCCAATGATCTTTAAGTGTAACAGAAATTTTAAAATTTTGCACTGGAACAACAAAAATAGTTATCGTTTGATTTTTAGTCCAAATTTTGGGTCGATTGGAAAAACCATAAAAAAATTTATCCAAAAAATAAGAAAAAGATGGCCGAAATTAAGTCAGTTACCCTACCCTAAAAATTTAGATACTTAGTATCCAATTATTAAAAACAAAATTAAAAAAAATATTTCGTTGAAAGCTGTCATACCCATTGCCCAAACTACTAAATTCGATTTGAAAAGATTCTTTTTCAGAAATCGTACCCTCCTTCGAGTTCGAGTGAGAAAAGCTACATTGTGATAATATGAATTGTTTGTTAATATTGTTATGCACATACTTCGTTGCACAGTTAGTGCCGAGTAACATGGACCTTCCGCATCCTGCTTTATGTGAAATGAAAAAAATAGAAACTTTACAAAAATAAACATTGATTTGAACAGTGTACTGACGCTTTGGCTCCCTCTATTTAAATTTTCATTCCTGCATAGTATTTGGGGTTTGGAAAAATTCATACAAATAAAATTCGGGGGAAGGGAGGGGGTGTTTAATATTTGTGAGTTTTAAAAGCTTATTTTTATATTTGCCTATTTATTGTATAGTAGTAAGTTTTGTTCGTATGTTTAAAAAATCTGGGCCCGGTTGATATAAAAGCCCAACGCAAATTTGTGTAAAAAAAAAGCGTTTATGTTGTTTTTGCTCTCAAATATCGGATTATTATGTTTTTTCTTATGTCGTAAGTGTGAGGTACGACGTTAAAAATTGATGAACTTTATATATGGTAGTGTATATAAATATTTTTTAGATGTTTTAAATATATTTAGCTCTATAAAAAAGTTACGCAAAAAACTACTAGCAATCAGTTCAATTAGCGGTCTTTTTAATAAAAAATATAATAAAAATTTTAAAAAATAAAATTTTACGAGCCTTTTATATAGATTGAAAACGCAAAAAAACTTTGTAAATTTTAATAGGTATACTACTATATTAGGTATACTAGACTACTTTAATATGCACCACTCAGGCATACAAGAGCACGGGGGGTTGGGGGTGTAACCCCCTTCCCCGAATTCTGAGAAGCAAGTTTAACCCCCCTCACTCAGAACACTCAGAAGTGGGGGGGGAAGGGTTAACCCCTTCCAATTTCGGAAAAATAAAAAATGTTTTTAAAATGACTTCTAAGTGCCTCCAAACTTAAGTTTTGAGGTCAAATTGAATGTTTTAAACAATAAAAAGCTAAAAAAATGCAATAAAAAGGGTTTTTGACCTAAAATTAGCGTTTTTTACCTATTTTTTTTTTAAATCAAAAAACAATATGGGTAAAATGCACTCCAGAAAAAAAACTATATG
>JASAMX010005682.1:0-88635 GCA_030248175.1 Microlaimidae sp. YZB2_3
TGAGTGTTTCAAAGCTAACGGAACAGCTTCTATCGTTAGCCTCTTGCTTCATATTTGCGACCACACTGAAAGAAAAATTATGCGTTTGACTTGAACCCTTTATTTTATTTGTAACTTCCTTTTTTATATAAAATTGCATTTCCATGCTTTTCTTAATTTAATTAAAAAATTAGAACAAAGGACTCTCCTAATACGCTGTTGTTTGTATCATTTTAAATTATTGTTACAATATTTTTGTGAAAACAATTTATAATTCAAAACATGCTTGTAAACTGTTTAACTTTAACTTTTCCATTAAAGACCCCACACATTTTGGTTAAACCGCTTCATTCTTTCAATAATAATTGTTTATAACCGTTATTTAGCACAATGTTAAATAATTATACGGTAACTCACTTTTTTGATATCCAGTTTATTATTATAGTGCTTGGCACCGTTATACTTTTGTTATTTAAAGGTGCGCGGTTTCACATAATTTATTCAATTAAAATTTTGTTGTAAGCTGATGGCTAACAAAAAAATTTAAACTTATACACTAAAATAAGCTTTATAAATGTGAAATTGAGAAATATAAATAAAGGGAATAAATGTGTCCATCTGTACGAGGCTTTTTACAGACTACAGCTAAAAACTAAGCCATCGAAAATTCTTGTGAACTTAGAGACCACAAACAATGGGAACTTGGACCCCGTAAAAAAATTTCGACTTGCAAGTCAGTTTTTTTAGGTTCCGCTTAAAGGCTTAGATACCTTTTTTTAGCGATTTTTTTTACTTCGGCTCCAAGTTTCCCACTTCACTACACCTTTAAGTTCCTCTATTTTTGGCTTTCAAGTTCCTAGCTTCAAGTTCCTTTGGCTTCATCGATCATAAAGTGTGTCCATGCAACAAATGTCCATAGTTGCATTATTTTTTTTTATTTTTGATAAAATTACAGTGATCCCTGACGGTTGCAAAATAAATCGCGCTCACATTTTTCTGGTTAGAACTGGGGCTTCTTTTGTGAATAGACGGTCCGGTTTTATTTTGCCATTTTTTTTCGTCTAAATGCATTAAGGCTTCTCTGTTGATATTAAGATATGTAAGAAAAAAGAAAATATAATTATGTATGTGTCGTTGTCGTTAGCACAGCGCACAGTTGTTTAACCGAAACGACTCCGTTTAATTTTTTCCGCACGAATAATGAAAGCCGTCCGATAATGCAATTTTAATTAAAATTTTCGATCACCGAGTTTCTAAAAGTATGTATTCTATTATAATGTTTTGTTGGCAAAACGGAAGTGAAGGTTTTTTATAGAAATTACTATCCATCATCGGTATCCATAGGAATTTAGTCGGTTTACAGTTGAGCTTCTATTTCTTTTTAAGTATTAGGTCAGGATTTGTTTCCAAAAATTATCGAAAAACTACTCCTTCATACTTTTAATCGTTTCTTAAGGCTGGTTCATACTTATTTAAAAACGTCCTTCGGACAAAGTCCAAAGGACCAACACAGCGTATGAACGTATGTAAAAACGTCCTTTGGACTTTGTCCAAAGGACGTTTTTACATAAGTATGAACCAGCCTTTATGAATTTTTTATTTAATCTAAAATTTTTTTATTAAAGTGTGTTTGCGGCATTAACCAAAAAAAAAGAACTACGGCTGTGTGTTTTATTTTCTTAATGTTTTCTTGTTTTTTCATTTATGGCAGCTTAGAATTTAGATAATTTATTTATTTATTAGCATTCGCATAATGCTGGAACACATGCTGCATAATTTAGAATGAAAAACAGTACATATCGGGCAAAAATTTATGGATTTAAAGATCACCTAGAAACGCTAATTCTAACGCGCAAAGTTTTTTTTTGCATAAAATCCGATAACTGATAGTAAGTTTAAAAAATGAGCAGTTAATTATATTTTGTTTGGACGGATATCCTGATAAAAAATTAATACACCAATATGCGATTAGTCAGAAAACGGGGAGATTTTTTAAAAACTAGCCTTGAAAAATGCTCTAAGAATAGAGCAGGAAAAAGGGGCGATTTTTCCCCGGGCGTATGTTTAGACAGAAAAGATGTAGACTAGTCTGAGATGGAGATTATGTGGACTATAGAAAGTTTGCATTTGGTTTGGCCAGCTGCTCACTAAATAAAAATTTCTACCATATGATAATGATTTGTTTATACATTGATCTAATCACACAGCACTGTTGCATTTTTTTTAGTTTGATGAAATGTCAATTGAAAAAATCATACATCAATCTTTGACAAGCGCGAAATCGCCACTTTTTCAATTAAAAGCTTATAATTTATGTGTAAGAAACAACTATAAACTTGAAAAAATGGCGATTTTTCGCTTGTCAAAGATTGCTGTGAGTATGATATTTTCAATTGACATTTCATCAGACAAAAAAAATGCCACAATGCTGTGTGATTAGATCAATGTATAAACAAATCATTATCATATGGTAGAAATTTTTATTTAGTGAGCAGCTGGCCAAACCAAATGCAAACTTTCTATAGTCCACATAATCTCCATCTCAGACTAGTCTACATCTTTTCTGTCTAAACATACGCCCGGGGAAAAATCGCCCCTTTTTCCTGCTCTATTCTTAGAGCATTTTTCAAGGCTAGTCTACCACTTTTTTTGAATTAAATTAAATTAAAAAATAGCCTAATAAACTATAGTTTTAAGTGCGCAATGACATATGTTTATAATCATTCCGGTGCCGAGATATATTTTTTTAGATAAAAAATAATAAGAAGAAGAAGATAAATTTAAATTACAAAATTTACCCACGTTGTTTAATTATAGTTAGTGCGGTGCAGTTGCGCTCCAGGCAAAGTTTATCTACGTTCTCTAAATATAGTTGGCGCGATGCCGTGCGCCAATGATTGCAATTATAGTTTTTAAAGTAAAAATAATAATAATAATAAGAAGATGATGAACATGAATTACAAAATTTACTCACGTTCTCTAAGTATAGTTGGCGCGGTGCCGTGGGTTAAATTGCAGTGTGGCACCCCGCACCACCGATAATTACCGGCGCGTGGCGCTCCCGCACCACCGACGCTTATTATTATTTTTTAATAAATAAAACTTTGAATTAATTTTGTCATCAGTAATGCAAGAATTAAAAAAAGTACTCTATTGTTTTTGCCGTTTTCCGCGCGGTTGAAGCAGATGGCGCTGGGAACTGGTTCCGTTTCTGCCACCAATTAAAACCCGTCTGCTTTTTTTGTGCGGTTTCTATGAGGGGATGTTGGTTGTCTGCTCTGTACAATCCTTATTGTTGCCAAAAGGCTGTTATTGTGCGGTTGGGATTTTTTATTTGTCTATTTTTCAAATTTTTTATTTTGATCAATAAATCGATAACAAGGACCTAAATCAAAAAAGTGCTTCCTAAGAAAGTTGCGTAATTCCTTCTTCTTTCTTATGAGCCCATGTTTATTTTTGATGAATCAGTAACGAATGAGGAATATCGCTTTTAAGGATGGAGCGTTGGAATAATAATAATAATAATAATAAGAAGAAGAAGAAGAAGAAGAAGGTTCTGAATTTCAAAATTTACCCACGTTCTCTAATTATGGTTGGCGCGGCGCCACGGGGCTAAATCGCCCCGTGGCGCTCCCGCGCCACCCATGATTGTTTTATAACATAAATTAGCCATTAAATCTACACAGTTGAAATTCAGAACCTTCTTACTTCCTTCTTCTTCAATTATTATTTATTATTATCATTAGTTAATTATTATAATTACAAAAAAACGCTCCATAACCTTAAAAGCGATATTCCTCATTCATTACTGATTGATAAAAAATAAACATGGGGGCTCTTTAAAAAGAAGGAAGGAATTACGCAACTTTCTTAGGTTTAAGCACTTTTTTGATTTTAGGTCCCTTGTTATCGATTTTATTGATCAAAATAAAAAATTTGAAAAATAGACAAATAAAAAATCCCAACCGCACAATAACAGCCTTTTGGCAACAATAAGGATTGTACAGAGCAGACAACCAACATCCCCTCATAGAAACCGCACAAAAAAAGCAGACGGGTTTTAATTGGTGGCAGAAACGGAACCAGTTCCCAGCGCCATCTGCTTCAACCGCGCGGAAAACGGCAAAAACAATAGAGTACTTTTTTTTAATTCTTGCATTACTGATGACAAAATTAATTCAAAGTTTTATTTATTAAAAAATAATAATAAGCGTCGGTGGCGCGGGAGCGCCACGCGCCGGTAATTATCGGTGGTGCGGGGTGCCACACTGCAATTTAACCCACGGCACCGCGCCAACTATACTTAGAGAACGTGAGTAAATTTTGTAATTCATGTTCATCATCTTCTTATTATTATTATTTTTACTTTAAAAACTATAATTGCAATCATTGGCGCACGGCATCGCGCCAACTATATTTAGAGAACGTAGATAAACTTTGTCTGGAGCGCAACTGCACCGCACTAACTATAATTAAACAACGTGGGTAAATTTTGTAATTTAAATTTATCTTCTTCTTATTATTATTTTTTATTTAAAAAAATATATCTCGGCAACGGAATGATTATAAACATATGTCATTGCGCAGCTAAAACTATAGTTTATTAGGCTATTTTTTTTTAATTTAATTCAAAAAAAGTGGTAGACTAGCCTTGAAAAATGCTCTAAGAATAGAGCAGGAAAAAGGGGCGATTTTTCCCCGGGCGTATGTTTAGACAGAAAAGATGTAGACTAGTCTGAGATGGAGATTATGTGGACTATAGAAAGTTTGCATTTGGTTTGGCCAGCTGCTCACTAAATAAAAATTTCTACCATATGATAATGATTTGTTTATACATTGATCTAATCACACAGCACTGTTGCATTTTTTTAGTTTGATGAAATGTCAATTAAAAAATCATACTCACAGCAATCTTTGACAAGCGCGAAATCGCCACTTTTTCAAATTTATAGTTGTTTCTTACACATACAAATATAACTTTCCAATTGAAAAAGTGGCGATTTCGCGCTTGTCAAAGATTGCTGTGAGTATGATTTTTTAAATTGACATTTCATCAAACTAAAAAAAATGCAACAGTGCTGTGTGATTAGATCAATGTATAAACAAATCATTATCATATGGTAAAAATTTTTATTTAGTGAGCAGCTGGCCAAACCAAATGCAAATTTCCTATAGTCCACATAATGTCCATCTCAGACTAGTCCTTATCTTTTCTGTCTAAACATACGCCCGGGGAAAAATCGCCCCTTTTTCCTGCTCTTTTCTTAGAGCATTTTTCAAGGCTAGTTTTTTAAATTTAATAGGAGTTAAATAAACTATAAAAGATTTTGTAAGGTTTTTAAAAAATCTCCCCGTTTTCTGACTAATGGTGTATTTGGTGCCCTATTAATTTTTTATAAGGAAATATACCTTCCAAACAAAATATAATTAACTTCTACTTTTTACACTTACTATCAGTTATCGGATTTTATGCAAAAAAAACTTTGCGCTTTCGATGTTAGGGTTTTTCTAGGTGATCTTTAGAATCCATAAAATTTTCGTGCCATATATCTGTTTTTCATTTTGAAATTACTGCAGCATGTGTTCAAGCTGAACTGCATATGCGAATAAATAAAATAAATTATCTAAATTCTAAACTGCCATAAATGAAAAAACAAGAAAACATTAAGAAAATAAAACACACAGACTTAGTTCTTTTTTTGGTTAATGCACCAAACACACTTTTAATAAAAAAAATTTTAAATTAAATAAAAATTCATAAAGGCTGGTTCAGACTTATGCTAAAACGTCCTTTGGACAAAATTTGAAAGGACGTTTTTACATACGTTCATACGCTGTGTTTGTCCTTTGGACTTTGTCCGAAGGACGTTTAAACATAAGTATGAACAAGCCTTAAGAAACGATTAAAAGTATGAAGGAGTAGTTTTTCGATAATTTTTGGAAACAAATCCCTGACCTAATACTTAAAAAGAAAATAGAAGCTCAATGTAAACCGACTAAATTCCTATAGGATACAGATGATGGATAGTAATTTCTATAAAAAACCTTCAGCTTCCGTTTTTGCCAACAAAACATTATAATAGAATCCATACTTTTAAAAACTCGGATTAACGATCGAAAATTATTAATTAAAAATTGCATTATCGGACGGCTTTCATTATTTGTGCGAAAAAAATTAAACGGAGTCGTTTCGGTTAAACAACTGTGCGCTGTGCTAACGACAACGACACATACATAATTATATTTTTCTTTTTTCTTACATATCTTAATAGTCAACAGAGAAGCCTTAATGCATTTAGACGAAAAAAATGGTACAAAAGGAGAACCGGACCGTTTACTCAAAAAAGAAGCCCCAGTTATTAACCAGAAAAATGTGAGCACGGATTCATTTTGCAACCGTCTAGAAAAGTAGTGTAATTTTGGTGCGAAGAAAATAAAAGTAATCCAACGATGGTACATTTGTTGCATGGACACACTTTATGATCGATGAAGCCAAAGGAACTTGAAGCTGGAACTTAAAGCCAAAAATAGGGAACTTAAAGGTGTAAGTGGGAAACTTGGAGCCGAAAGTAAAAATCGCTAAAAAAAGGTATCTAAGCCTTTAAGCGGAACCTAAATCTACACCCAAGCCAAATTTTTTTACGGGGTCCAAGTTCCCATTGTTTGTGGCTCCAAGTTCACAAGAATTTTCGATGGCTCAAAGTTTCCAGCTTGTAGCTCTAAAAGCCTCGTACAGATGGACACATTTATTCCCTTTATTTATATTTCACATTTCACATTTATAAAGCTATTTTAGTGTATAAGTTTAAATTTTTTTGTTAGCCATCAGCTTACAACAAAATTTTAATTGAAAGAATCATGGCTAAACCGCGCACCTTTAAATAACAAAAGTATAACGGTGCCAAGCACGATAATAATAAACTGGATATCAAAAAAGTGAGTTACCGTATAATTATTTAACATTGTGCTAAATAACGGTTATAAACAATTATTATTGAAAGAATGAGCGGTTTAACCAAAATGTGTCTTTAATGGAAAAGTTAAAGTTAAACAGTTTACAACATGTTTTGAATTATAAATTGTTTTCACAAAAATATTGTAACAATAATTTAAAATGATACAAACAACAGCGTATTAGGAGAGTCCTTTGTTTGATTTTTTAATGAAATTAAGAAAGCATGGAAATGAATTTTATATAAAAAAGGAAGTTACAAATAAAATAAAGGGTTCTAGTCAAACGCATAATTTTTCTTTCAGTGTGGTCGCAAATATGAAGCAAGAGGCTAACGATAGAAGCTGTTCCGTTAGCTTTGAAACACTCAGGTTAATTATAAGAAAAGCCAGTATGATAAGGCCCTTCTTTACGGATCAATAAACAATGCCCTTTGAGATAAGTCGTAAATTGTTATAAAATGGTTTATACAGTTTTAAAAACAGCACTATTATTCTAAATTTTCACCCTTTAATTTGTATAAAAATACAGGGAGACGAGTGTATTGTACAGGGGTAGTAAAAAAATTTATGATACTGTACATAACTTAAAAATGAAATTTATTTTTAAGACAATTATTTTTTAAACAAATAAAAAAATTGGGATTCTTGGACTCGAAACTTGGAACTTTTAATGAGAAATTTTCGTTACGTGCTCCTAGCTCTTATTTTTGTGGCTCATAATTTCTAGAATTTACCACGGTCTTAACACTAAACTAAAAAGTCACATTTTTTGCCATACCACATAAACCACATCTATCAATGACAAACTTATGCACCTGCACTTATACCTTGCGTACTGCGACGTGTAACGGTTCTTCACAATGGAACTCCCTTTCAGATACTCAAATAACCGCTCTTTCATTCAAAAATTCTAAAAATAGTATTAAGAATGGTCCTTTTTAGAGCTTATTTATCATAAGCCTGAGGACCATTTCTGGTAAACCATGAGTCAGTAATCTGGCGAACGTGATTGGTTCGCCTTGGTAATACAATGCATTGTGTAGTGTTTCATATAAACTTTGCTAGAATAAATGATGATGATGATGATGATTCAGAACTACTGGCAAGTATAAGAAACTTTGTAAAGCAAATACGAAGTGCCCCTATGGCGCAGTGGTAACGCGCCGGATTGAAAAGCACAGGCCAGGATATCAAAAAAAGGAACCCCGGGGTTCAAATTCCAGTACGGGTAATTTTTTGTATTAAAATTGAATTTGAAATCATCAAAATTCAAAGAATTTTTATTTTTATTGGCCAGTACGGCAATTTATTGCGGTTAACTGATCATGAATGGGAAATTCTTGGTATTGGTTTGAAGAACAAAAACCCAAAATTTATTTGATCTATTTAGAATAAAATTTAAAAAAAACTAGATTAATAAAAGATCTGGGATTAATTATTTAAGAAAATTTAAACATTTTTGACTATTGTCAAATAGTTTGAGAAAAAGATAAAAAAAACAGTAACTAAGCAAAACAAATATTCTAACAAAACAATTTTATAGATGTAGTCTTTTAAAATTTGTTAGCTCTTATTACATGATATTTATAAAATAAATACATTATGTTTACAAGAACATGTACGAGAAAATATTTAAAATTAAACATAAAACAAATTAATCATAGGCATTAAACCAAATTAAAAACTCAAAACTGAACGTAAATAATTTAAAAAATGTATTTCGTACTCCTAATCTTATGTCTTTGGCAAATGTTAGGCTATGCATTTGTTATGTTATCCTATGCTGTTCCTATTTTATGCAAAATAAAATTAATTAAGATAATCTTTGCTTCCTAGCTGAATGCATGATTAGACAGTTCAAACTGAATTAACAAAATTTTCTAAAAAAGTTTAGTATAACCGTAAACAAAAATAGCCAACGTAAAAAATTAAACAATATTTAACCAATTTACTGTACCTTTTGAAAAATTAATCGTTTAAAAAAAAATTGAATCAAATTTCATTTTAGATTTTTAAATTTAGACATCATCAAACTATAAATTTTTCACTCAAAAATGAGTTCACTCTTAAAAATTTTGATTGAAAATAAAAGTTTTAGTATTTTGATGAATTTTGTGGTACTTAGGCTGATTTTATAGGCGGACTGGGACCAGTTCATTAACGGCATGTAAACTACTGACTTAGTTAGCCGGATATAAAAGAGATCCTATTTTTAAGGTTTTTGAATCATTTTATAACATTATTTTTTAGTTTTAAATTGTTTGTTGTATGTAGTTAATTAATATTAATTATTTTTCGACGCATATATTAAAAAATAATATAATCAAATGATAATTTAAAAGAAGCAGCTTTAATATACAAATAGGTAATAATAGCTTGTATTTAAAATAAATATTCATTTTATTGATAAAATATTACGTTTTTTAATTCAAACCCAAAAACTGTTGAAATTTTATAGGGGAGAAAACTAATTCAAACAACAAAAGTTTTTTCACAACCAAATAACTTAGCCGGTGTCGCGGGATATCTTTTCCCCCCTTCTTTTCCCCGCCGGAAGATCTATCCCGGTAAAAAGCCGGTATAGTTTTCCCCCCCGGAAAAACCATCCCGCTAAAACACCGGTTAATTCTTTCCCCCCCCCCCTCGGTAAATTCTTTCCCCCCGGAAAGACTATCCCGGTTAAAAACCGGGATATTCTTTCCCCTCTCTTTTTTATATTGTTGTTCGTTTGTTATGAATTTTAGCTTGGTTTTAATGTTTTGCTTAGACTGCTTAGGGAAACTAAGGTTTAAAATAGTTAAGGTAGTTCATGGGTTTTATTTCAATAATTTTATGAATTTATGAGAGTATCATGATAACAAAATAATCATTTTAATTTATTGGCGTGTTTTTGAAGAATGCGTAGAATTAATATTATCAACTTTATCCAAATTTTTGAAGGGGGGAAAGAATATACCAGTAAAAACTTTCCCCCTGATTATAACGCTAAATTAAAAAATTACAAACAAAATGAAAATCGTGAGTAAACACGTTTTAATGGAATTTATTACGCAAAAATTGGTATTTGAGCTAATAAAGGTACAGCTATTCAAATTATTTTTAAAAATTCTAAGTTTTTATGATTTTAAAATTAAAAAGCATTGGGGAAAATCTATCCCGGTATATTCTTTCCCGGGGAAAAATTTACCGAGGGGGAAAAAATATCCCGGATAGTTTTTCCGGGGGAAAAAATTTTTAGGGGGGAAAGAATATCCCTTGACACTGGCAGTTAACATACCATTAGTGGACTCGCTCCTTATTGTCATTTTACAAAAAATAGAATTCCAATAACAAATATGAATTTAAAACCACAATTAAAAAATTAATAAAGTAATAAATAATTAAAGTTCATTTGAAAAATATGTTAATTAATTTTTTTAAAAAGTTTAGTTTAGTTGTGCTACAAAAACATCGTCTGCCCATTTGTAAAATACCAAAACCTTGGCAAAATATCGAAAAGGAAAATAAAAAAAGCTCCAAATCATACGCTCGGTTTCTTTTTGTCTAATTTAGAACAAATCAATAAGATCGCAATCAACTAATAAACTTTCGAAGTATTCGAAATAAAAGTCGCGTTTCCAACACGTTATGCAACCCCTAACAAACACTACATAAATCATTCATGTCAGTAGAATCTTTACACCAACAAATGTTTATTATACCAATAAAAATCATAATTTACTTAGAAATTTTCGAAGAAAACATTCTTTTGAAACATATTTTTGGTGTCGAAAAAACGTTCACGAACAAAATTTAGGGTTCTAATAGGTGATCCAGTCCGGACTTTATACCTTTCTGCTTGTTTTCAACATTGGGTGAAAAAATAAATTATTCCTTTTTGTATTTATGTGCATATTTGGCCAGTCTAAATTTTTTATCAAGTTTCTAGATATAAAGTGATCACAGGCAAGTAAAATACAAAATAGTTTCTATAGAGAATTTACCTATGTAACATATCGAAGTTTGAATTGCGGAGTCCCGCAGTGAAATAAAAATTGGTCGCAATATATTTGGGCTTTCAGCAATAAAAATTGTAACTTGGTTCTTTAATTACATAGTCTTTAAATTTTAATATAAAATATTAACAAAAGTTTTATTTTTGACTATAACAAGAAATATACATAAAAATTAATCTAAGCTACACAAAAATCGCTTAAAAATAGGCTTACTCCTATATTTCATTAAAATTGCCCAAAATTTACAAAAATACTTAAAAATTATTTACTATGGCTTTTAATGTTTCAATTTTTAAAAAACTTCAGTTAAAAGTCTATTATTCTATTAATAGCTTTCACTTTGTTATGGAAGACTGCGCTCACAATTTTGTTATGCTAGTCCATTAATTTAAAAATATTTGATCCTTGATTTAAATTTTTTTCGATAATAGAAATAAATGGTTCATTTGGTATGTCGATCAGAAAAGTTTTTTCACCGACCAACATGCATTAAATATGTCTGTCGGTGAAATCTTTGCACCGACCGACACGCATTAATTATTATTACACTGTGTAGTCAGTGCAACCTTCCCAGTCGGTTATCGGTGAGCGCCGTGATGCTAGAAGTTTTTTGAATAGAACTTATTCTCTCATTTTATTATGAAAAATTTAAATAAAAAAACAACGCGTAAAAAACGATTTCCATTGAACAATCTTCACAAATTGGTGGTTAATACAAAGCATTTCCGTTAGGAATATTAAATTTGTTGACTATTAAAGCTGATATAATTGTAAAACGTCTTTTTGATAGATAGTGAAGGAAATTTAAAATTTTTAGATGATAAATTTATAGCTTCCTAAGAAGAAAATTTCTGAAAAGTAACAAAAATGAAAGTAACACAAAAAAATTAGCGAAAATGTTTTTATTATGCTTTAGATTTTTTTCGGTGTATTAAATTAAATAAAAATTCCGAAAACATTTTTTAACTGTTTTATTACAGAATGGTTTAGAAGATATCAATCAAAATATAAAACTTAAATTTATTATCATTAAAATCAACAAAACTCTTTCGATTTAGTTTTGTGACTACCTTACAAACCTACCCAGCAAAACAAATTATTACAAAACAAATTATTATCACCGCAAATAAAAATTCGGCATAAAATATAGTATTTTAAATCAGTTGTTTTTTTAGTATTAAAGTCGTTTCCTTAAAAATTTCAAATTTATAAAACCCTTAAAAATATTCACTACTCAGTATTTATTAAAAAAATACTTCCAATATGTGCATTGCCGGGAAATTTCATTTTAGCCGCGCCTTAGCTTTAGTACTAAAGGTTCAAAAATCGTTTAGCCTTAGCTTTAGTACTAAGCCCAAAAAAAGGCTTAGTACTAAAGCACTTCAGCCTTAGCTTTTGCCAAACTGATAGATATAACAATGTTCCTAAATTTTAAAAATTATCCCTTTTTTAAGGTAATTCTTAGCATTGCATTGTTAAGTTTACAGTAAAAACTCAACACTAAAGACGTTTTTTAACGTTTATTGCATCAGGTTTTAGTTTTATATTTTAAAAATATTATTTTTAGGGTTAATTTTACAGTTTTAAAGTTGTTCTTGTAACTGTATTCCAGTTTTAACTTTAAATGTTAACAGATATATCAAAAATGGTTAACTATCAAGAATAGTTTTTCTGAAATGAATATCTAAAGCAACAAAACATTTAACCAACATTTTTTATTAAAAAAAACGCTTACTGCATAATAAACCTTACAAAATGCCCATATGAAATAGTGAATATAAGATTATTTTAATATTAAGCACTCAAAATTACTTCAAAAGCAAAAAAACAGTGTTTTCTAATGCTTAAACAAAAATAAGAAATACAAAAAATAAAACCCTATATTCATAGCACCTTAAAACCAAAATTCGTTTTAATCGCTTTAATTAGCATTTTTCTTCAAAATATTCACTCATGTTTCTTTTAAAGTAAAAATATAGTGTATTCAACTTTATATAAGCATAGTTTTTGGCAGTTAAGAGTGAGGGAAGGGGTTGCGGTGGTTGGTTACCAGGGGTAAATTGCATCTTGAATTCTGGGAAGTATGCATGGAAAATTTTGAAATCTAGAAGAGGGTCAAGGTGTGTTATGTGGGTTTTCAAAACAAAATACTTTAGAGGTGTCAGATTTAAAATTCTGGAGGAGAGCCAGGTTAAAAAAAAGAGAACTTTTCTGAGGAGAACTCGATTTTTGTCTAGAAGATAGGTCCAAAATTTTGAGGTTAAAGGACCCCCATCGTACCTCTCCACTTCATGGATAGAAATCTTATTAAATAATCACATTTTTGATTGGTGAACAGTTTTATGGTTTTTTGGTCAATTTTTTGGTGAATCGTTTTTGGGTGATTTTTCATTTTCCTGGCAAAAGCTAACATTTTGCCGGGCCCATAGCTTTTGCCGAGCTTTTGTCAGCTAATTTCAGTTTAGCCGCGCCTTATCTTTAGTACTAAGTCCAAAAAACCGTTTAGTACTAAAGCATTTTAGCTTTAGCTTTAGTACTAATGACACCCGTATTCCAATAAAGAGGAACTGTTACCCTTTTTAACGTGCGTAAAAACCACCAAAATATTTTTGTATTTATGGTTTAATATACGATTTTCCGTGAAACATGGGGGGTTAATTTTTTTAAAAATTGCGACGATTTAAAAAAAACGTGGATTTAATTTAGTTTGGTACAATTTAAAGCTCCAAATATTATGTTTTTATTGGAATATATGATTTTGCAATAATAGCTCTCGTTCTGTTAATCTGTTGTGTGTGCATATTAAGATTTAATAATGGCCATGGGTTTATAAACCACTTTTAGAAAAGCTGAGCAAACGGACATTCGGCGCAGTCGGTAACGCCTAAGCCTCAAAATTTTGAGGTCGAGGGATCGATTCACGTTGTGAACATATTTTTATTGGCACCTTTTTTTATTTAATATTAATATTTATTTTAGATTTATAATAATTTTTTCAATGAGTCAAAATAAAAAAAATTATTTGTTAATATTTAAACTGCATTTGTTTCCTACTTTTTGCCGCTTATTCGAATTTTCGTCGTTGGTACATTTTAAAATTTTATAATTCTCTATAATTACAATAAATAATAAAATACATTTTATGTAAGCAAAAAAATAATTTTTGTTCTGTATTTCTACTGATTTTTATTGAACGATGTGAATTGAAAACTGTCCGGAGAGACCTAAAAGTTGCGGTGCGGAGTCAAACTTTTTGTCTTAGATTTTAATAATTTTTTGTGAAAACATTACCTCTGCACCCAATAGCCCACAAAAATAAAAATGGCGTTTTTCGACAATTCTGTATGTGAAAAATTGCTCAATGGGTATAACAATTTAAGTCACAAATTATACACTCAACGAAAGCGGCTATTTTTTACTTTAATTTGATACCTCGATCGTTCAAATTGATGCAGCATTTGTCGAGATATTGCGTTTACCGTACAAAAAATCCGCGATTTTTTCATTAAAAATACCAAACGACGGCATTGATTTTGTGTGTGAAGTTTGCCCAACCTTTCTTTCCTTCACTTCGTGTTTTTAGCGAAAAAATCGAGAGTTTTTTGTACAAAAAACGCAATATCTCGACAAATACTGCACAAATCTTAACGATAAAGGTATAAATTTAAAGTAGATAGTAGCTGCTTTCTTTGAGTACATAATTTGTGACTTAAATCGTTATACTAAAGCTAAAGTCTTCCAGGGTGAAATTAAGGGCGTAACCGCTCTCCGCCAGGAAGATATAAACAATCAACCCGTGAGCGAGAAAAATTTTAAAAAAGTTTTCAGCGGTTATGTAACCAATTATTATTTAGTTGCGTCATGTGTTTCTCTGCACGTGATATTTTCTCAAAAAACTGGTGGTTACTTTACCACTCATTTATTTTCACCCTGATGGAGTTTATCTTTAATTGATCTTTCACGTATACAGAATTGTTTAAAAAAGCCATTTTTATGGGGTAATAACTCCTGAACCACTGGAGATATCTTGTTAAAAAATTTTTTGTGCGCGATTGGGGGCAGGGTTAAGGTTTTAACAAAAAAATTATCAAAATCGAAGACAAAAAGTTTGACTCCGCACCGCACTTTTAAGGATGCGAGTGAAAAATCAATTTTACCAGAGTCGGGTTAAATTTTTCTATTATTTTAAGAATAGGAATTTATCTTACTCAAGAGGTGGATAAATATTTTCTCCCGTAGGATTAATTTAATAAAAAATAAGCTAATTGACTAATTGCATTGACTAATTTTTTATTTTACGCGAGGTGGTCTTTCGGCGCGAGAAAAAACTAAAAAAATTCATTGCAATCATTTTCTGTCCCATATGCGGCAGTTTTTTTTTGTTTGTGTGGCGGAGAGTGCGTGGCAGCTTAAATAGACCCCTGTTCGCCCGTTACATTTTACAATATATCTTTATTTTTTTATTTTAATTGGAATGGATTTATCGGGGTAAATATAAGTGTTTCTTCAGAATGCGACCCCTGCACAATATTAAGAATTTGATATAATTATTTAATTATTCTAGAAATTAAAAATATAAAAAAAGAAAGTGATTTAACTTGCGACGGTTTATAGAATCGTAAGTAAATCGCAACTCTCGGAAAATTTTAGGAGCTGAGACTCTCAAGGAATGGAAATTTTAGGAGCCAGTAAAAAAAAAAGTTTGGGTTAAGGCTTAGACTAAGGCTTAGGTATAGACCATAACACTGCGTGAGAAAATATGAAACGTATCATATAAACTAAACATTTTTCTGTCCCTAGACAAAATTTATAACCGCAGGTGTCTAGAAATAATAAGTTTTCTATTTTTCATGATTTTATGCATGTTTCTACATAAAAAATAACGCCAAACTAACTATATTTTGCAATAGTATTACCCAGAAAAATCTAGAATATTCAGTGTCCTACAATTTTAATTGTGTCAAAGGAGATAAAAATTATTTTAATTTGAGTATTACATAAAATGTATAGTTTTACGTATTGAAATAATTGATATTTCTAAATTGCTAAAGAATAAAATATTTTTAATGACTTATGGGAGAATTTTTTTGATTCTAGGAAATTTATGATTCCCAGCAGTTGTCCCTGGGCATTCATTCGATCAACAGAATTTAATCGCTGCGCCACTGTACCTGTTATATTGAAAAAGCCAAAAAAACTCGCCAGTAAAGTTGTATAAACTCCTCAGAATAAAAACCTCAAAGTGAAAAAAAACTCAAAATTTTTTTAGCAAATTAATGTTTTGGCAATACGATCAGCCAAAAATTTGATTTTTCATAAACCTAAGCGAAAGCTAAAAATCAAATAAAAATTCATCATAATAAATTTATATTTAATGGTGTGTTCTTCAAAGACTAAACATTAAAAGTTTTTCGAACCTAAGCAAATTCTAAAACTAACCAAGCTGATAACTTTTTATCAGCTTGCTTTCTTGTCATGAAGGGACAAATCTCACAATCAATGTTTTTTTTATTAAAAATCTGTAAACAACTAGATATAAATTTAAAAAAATAACATTTTAATTTTTTTGTTTTCTACAAATGATAGGCATATATAAAATTTTTTTATAATTATGTTTATTTTATTTTTTGTTTTTTTTTTATTTTAAAAATTCATAAAAATCAAGCAATAAACAATAATAAATTGCTATTATACCTAAAAAATAAGCAAATTTGTACAAATTTAAATAAAAGCTAAACAAACGAAACTTAATTTACAATTTAAAAAGATTTTAAGTGGTTTTAAATAATGGTTGAGCTATTCCAAATAATTGGAATAGATTTTCGAAACATATTTTTTTAAAATCAGAAAATATTTATTTCTGCACCAAAACTAATCAAAATTGGTATTTTTAAAATATTATCAAAAGTTTATTTAGCGCCATTTAGAACAAGCTAAGTTATTTTTAAAACGTTAGAGGGGTTTTTACAAAAAAAATTTTTTTGACGTTTTTGACGGCATTCGAGTTTAATTTTAATTTTTAAACAAAAATATTAAAATTTTGAATTTTGAACAAAAATAATGGTGTTAACTATAACAACCACGCTAACTTCTTTTAACAAAATTCACGTTTACATTGTCAGAAAAACTTATTAGATGATATTTTTAAATCGGTTTTTTCAACTCATATTTCTTTTTTTTTCAAAACAAACAAATAGCAATTTTCTTTTTATTATGTTTTTTATATAATATTGTTATTGATAATAACTTTCGTGCATAACTAAGTGATAAACAAAATATTAAATTAATTTTAGCGAGTTCTTAATGTTTGACAAAAATCAAGAAAAATAAAACTGGTTATAAAAAATCGTCGTTACTACGGCAAAATAAGCCACAATTTGTATAAAATATATGCGACTGTGACTCATTTTAAATTTAAAACAGCACACTATTAACTACAGAATGAGTCACAATCACATGTATTTTATAATGAATGTGGACAATCAAATGTAGTTTATAATGAATATCTATAATAGTATATGAACGACGATGTACCCTGCGTTTTTGAGACTCCAAACCATGGCAGCATTATTTTAAAAATCAAACAAAAACAACTTTTTTTCTTTCATTCTTATATAGTTTCTTTCACTAATAAAACACCTGTTTACTTTGGGATAAATTTTATTTTATGAGTAAGAGAGACCATTCACTGGTTGCTAATCTTAGTATAAAAAAACAAGAAATCTTAATTTTGAGCTAGATATCATTTGCTAAAACCGTGATTATTGGAAATGTACTTTTATTTAAAAATAGGAAAACGCACTTTTGGAATAATGATTAATTTGCTGTAAGACTGCTACTTTTCAGGATGTAAAAAAATTAGTAAAAAATCTTGAAAAAAATTTTCGGATGTTTTAACATTTTTGTCTTTTTCTAAAAAATTTTATAGTCAAATGCTCGTTTTTTAATCTGTAGAAATTTTAAAGCCGTCTATAACGTATTTTACGCGACTAATTTTCGACACCAAAATCTTTTTTTATTAAGTGAACAAAATGAAAATGGTTTTTTAAATCCGGCAATTTTATGAAGATTAAAATGATTTTTTCTTTTTTACATTTTGTCTGAATTAACCGTCGGATTCTTCAATATTAATGACAAACTAAACTCAGTTTAAGTTTCGACTGAGACTAAACATTTTCTAAAACTAAAACAGCATTTTCTGGAAGGAAAATTAATCTGTATAAAAGTTCTCATTTAAAAAAAAAAAACAAAAAAATTCCTTCCTAAAGTACAGTCGCATTTTACCGGAACGTGAATCTAACTTTTTCACCATTAAAGGAAGGGCGGTTATAGGTAACGATTTCAACGAAATCTATCTTTAAAACTTGCTTAATGCAAAACAATAGACGTAGGATTTTACTTATTCTGTGTTAGGTGAAAATCTATATCATTTTAGATTAAGTTTTTCTCTAATTAGCCATTACTATATTTTAAGATAAAAAAAAAACAAGTACAAAGTTTACCACATTGTATGGAATTGTCTTAAAAACCAAAATTACAGAAATATAAGTTATGTAAAAAGGAAAATATCAGATTTCCTACTGTAGAAATACTTATTAAGATTTTCCTCAATAACGGAAGCAAGATAGCCAGGGAATTCTCGTGATTCCAATCGAACCCAAACTCCTCTTCAGAAAATATCTAAAGTGCCGCGATAGCACCGCCATTCCGGCCTTTTATTCGTTCTTGTTCCATTTTTAACATAATTAATCAGTTAGTGTCTAAAGGATTTAATATACTTTAATTGAATTTAAAAAAACAGTTTATAGATTATATACCATGATTATTCTCGTGCACTACATTTCTATACAACGCTAAAGTCAAAGAATTATAAACAAAATGTAATCAGTGCAAAATTAAAGCAAATGCTATTTAGAAATGAATTTGGGTCCAGCTATCAGCTCTTTTATACGCAAATTCATGGTGTTCAGGTTGAAAAAAAAAGTTTCTACTTATATGATTAACATCGCCTTAAGATCTTATGCTGGTGATCGTACAAATAGCTTTTTTTTCTCTTACAAGCTACTGGAGTGAGGACTGAAATGAAAAAAAGCGACCGCTTTTATCACATATTGCGGAGGAGTTCTATTAGTTTTATCAATTCATACAGCGATAAAAATTGATTGCGATTTTTAGCGCTATCGGTTTTAAAATTACAAATGGTAACTTTGATTCAGCAGACTTTTATTCACGCCAAAAATTTAATTAACTATTTAATAAGTCGATTGAATTGTTGACACACAACGCTATCTCTAATAAGTAGCGGAAAATATTGTTTATCAGATAACACTTTCAGGTAGTATTTAATTATACGACCATAATTGCTCTGGCTAAAATTGTCCTCGGTGCTATTGGAAAATATGATTTCATCGGCCTTAACAACAAAATAACCAAGAATTTCTCGTTCTTAAACAAAATTAAATTGTAGAGTGAATTAATAGATAAAGTGGGTATCAAAAACGTGTTTAGGGGTAATTCCGGCTTTTCTGCGAGCGCAATATTTCAACGCATTTGCCAAACACAAATATATCTGTAATTAATTAAGCGCCTGTTTTTTCTGCATGTAAAAATTCTAAAAGCGTGAGGGAACACGCTGGATTAAATCTTAATTTATGTTATCTAAAAATACAAAAATTAATCCACATTTACGGTTTGCAATGTCAAGAATTTCGGCTGTTACGATTTACTGTTTGGCTATATAAAAATAGACTTAAATTAACTGACTTTATTTTGTACAGCCTTAATTCCGCTATTTGCCAAGTAATTACTAAACTACAGTATATGAATCAATAATTGAACAACAAATTTGATTGCTAAAAATTGTTTACACAACTTTGTGTGTAATAAAACAAAAACTAATGATCAAAATTAAGCGCGATGAAAAATATTTATAATAATATTACATAGTAAGTAGCATGTAGAGTAAAAGGTTTTTTTTTTTTAATTTTTTAAAAAAGTTTAGCTGGTGGGTAAGTTGTTGTGCTTATGTTTATTGATTAACACCTTTATTTTTAGATATATATTTACGCAAACATTAGTATATAGAAACTGGTTGTCACCTCAGTGACTTGTTACATATAAATACTTAACAAAACTGAGGGGAATGGCCAAATACCAAAAAATACAAAAAAAAACTTAAAAGAAATTTCGTCGGCTGTGTTTTTTCTTAGTACTTTTGCTTTTGAACATACCCGCAGAAAAACACCAAAAATAATGGAATAGTCGATGTGACTTTAAAATGATAAGCGGTAATTCACATATCCTGTTGAGCTAATAATAATGTGTTATGTTACAACTATTTTAAACTAAAAAATGTGACGTTCGGGGCATCGTTTTTTGCAGTTCTCAAGCGCCATATAATAGAAATAAACCTTAAATTTTTTTAGGTTTTTAACCAATTTCATATGTGTTTGATTTAACGGAATTGGAAATGACGACATGCCATACGACATGCCATAAATGTCAGCTGACGTGGCATACGTCATTCCATATCTATGACCTACTTTTTTAAATCTTTAAGGTATCATTTAATGAAAATAAAACCCAAGTAAAAAACACTTTTAAGGATAATCATTTTTTTTTAATTTAAAACCTCAAATTGTTTTTTTAATCCACATATTTAACAAAAATTTATTTTGAAGGGCTGAACGCGCAATAAACATTATCATAGAAAAGCAAAAAATGTTCTTATTTTTGAAAGTTGGAAGTTTTGAAGCATATTAAAACCTTTTTTAAATTTCAAAACTTTTTGGTTTAAACTAATAATTTTTTGTCCTTTGTTTTTAGCGTTTTTTTTTCAATTATTTTGCTTTAAAATGTAAACATCGGAGATGTTTAAATAATGAATCTTTTTAAATTACCGTTTGTTGAAAGTATACAAGTACACTTTTAGCTAAAGTTTGCTAACTTTAAACAAAACTTTAAAAATTAGATAAAACTTTGTTTTTCGTATTTTGTATCTATATTTAAAAAAAAAAGTATTATCATTTGAATATGAGGTAGTGTTTTAGCTAGCCTTAAAAAATACCAAAAAAAGACTATTGGCTTGTTTTATCTACTAAATGCGAAAAGTCAAGTAATTACATATCCATACACGTCAAAACACACTACAACCTTAATATAGAATGTAAAATTAAACTCGTTATATTTGTAATAAAAATAATTTGACATAGATATTTCGTTTTTTCGTAAATGGAAAAAAACAACGTTAATTTAGATTATAATGGGAAATATTTGTTCAATTATTGGAAAAAATATATAATTAATCCGATTTATTCAGATTTCAATTTTTGCACAGACGCGTTTTTTGATAAAATACGTTTTTTTTTAAATTAATTATTGCTTTTGATAGATTGTGTTTTATCAATATTTTGTTTTGATAAATTACTAAAAACAAAAAAATAGTAATTTAATACCCAAAAATTGCTAATCAAACCTCGAACCGTTAAGTACTAATTTTAGTTACATATGATTTTAAGTTTGCTAGATAAACTTAAAAAACAGGTTTTTGTTTTGCGAAACTTATGTAATTTATTACAGTATTTTTCAATTAAAATATTTTTCCCATTATTTTGGATATAATAAATTTCTTCACTTAGTCAATTAACTTCTTAAATTATTAATAAATTACTTATTAAATTATTAATAAATACAGAAATTTACAAGCATATAGTTACAGTAAAATCCACAATAATAATTTTTTCAAGTAAACCAAAGTCAACCCAAATCAAGCCCAATCTTTGAAAGTAATATTTTAAATGTTGTTCTGCGCCAAAGTAATTAAACATAATTTATCATAACATTTAAAATAAATAGAAATATATAACACAAATTCTAATACGGTGTTGAAACAGGGGATACTAATTAGCTATGATATTTATTTGAAGTTCTATTTGATAAGATAAGTTAATTTTCAACGCTCCAGAAGCGATTAAAACGTTTTACATAATGACACACTGTAAAACGCGATTGGAATTTGGAAATTATAAAAAATATAAATCGCATCCGTACAGGATCTGCCTATTTAATTTTATAAAATTGTTTTTTAAGATTCTACTAATGCTTTTGTTAGCATATTAGTTTGTTGAAATGGCAATAATCATTCAGTTAGTAATTCCTCGGAAATATCTACCTTTTCTGTGTATCACTTACAAACCGCACGCAACATAGTGTGAAAGGATCGTTATTCACTTATGATTTCATTGTCGAAAATAACTTAATCGTTACAATCACTGTATAAGATGTAAAATACACACGCTAGATTGCATGAAACGCTCATTAATTATTTATTGTTTAAATGTAAAAAACAACATAAATAATAAATAATAAATGAAATCAACAAGTCTTGTTAATTTTTGATTTCACGAGAACTTCATTTTAAAATTAATTTTTGGTAAGATCATGAATTATAGGCCATTTGAAAATTAATATTAACTAAACGATGGTTATTAAGTGTACCAACAAACTGTGTGTGTATATATTTAAATATGTCTGGTGTTCATTCAAAAATTTATTATTTAAAACATTTTTGTATTTATTCAAAAATGCAAGTAAATTTGTAAAAGTTTAATGATTTACGACCCAACCCAAACTAAACAGCTACCAAAAAACGTCAAAATTTATTTAATTTTTCCTATTACAAATCTTATTATTAAAAACATTCAACGCTGCATCAATAAAAAAAAACTGAACTAATAAAAAACGTACAACAGCCTAACTTAGCCCCAACCAGGCGAAAAGAAAAGTAACAATCGAAAAAATCACATAAGGATTAATTTGCATACAACAGGATTAATATTGCAATACATCCATTTGTAGTTCAATGGATTTTACAAAAAAAAACAAACAATCATCGTACATCCAGCAAGTGTACCATGATTATACTGAACTCAAAAATCCAAAGGATGTATTGCAAATTTAATCTTGTTGTATGCACATTATTCCTTATGTGATTTTGGTCGATTCAATTTCATTCAAAATTGAATGAAACGTTTCAAGAGAAAAATTCAAGGTTCACGAGGTTAGTTTATAGTTAATTTTTTTTGTTTTTGGCTTTAATATTTCGTGTATAAACTCTAAGTCTTGAGATATTTTTCTACTCCGGGAAAAATCTAAATAACCTCATGATTTGATTACAACAAAATGGAGATATTTAAATAAATATTTTTTTCTTTCCATAGAATCACAACAAAGTGAGCAGATAATTAAATTTTAAGCTTATTCGTCTGACCAGATGAATATACCTTTAGTTTGTATAGATATTAGCACAACTGACTTGGAACTAGAATAAAACGTTCAAATCACCTGAACGCGATTTAAATGTGGTCAAATTTCTCACGAAATAATTGATAAAAAATGCTAAAAAAGTAACTAAGCTCTCTTTCCAATAATTTAACAACACACAATTCATTTTTAACCTGTAGGCAATATAGTAATAATTTAAATTCATAAAATAACAGAATTTGAAATTATTAACCCTTTCCGATTTCTCGTTCTTGACGCGAGTGAAAATTTTGTCTCTCTTATCTATGTAAGAGGATAAAACCGTCGTGAAATAGCAACGGGGTGTAAAGGCTGGTTCATACTTATGTAAAAACGATCTTTGGACGAAGTCCAAAGGACAAACAGAGCGTATAAACGTATGTAAAAACGTCCATTGGACTTTGTCCAAAGGACGTTTTTACATAAGTATGAACCAGCCTTAAAGATTAGCAGCAGTATCGCATTTTCATTCCGTGTTTCAGACGCGATTACGCAAAATAATCGGAAACGGTTAATGGTGTGCCCATTTGATTGCTTCTAATATCAAATCGAATTACTTTCAGTTGGTTTAGAAAAACAAATACTAAGAAACTCACGTTTTATACTGTTTAATATTTTTATACCTTAAACAGACATAGACACTCGGTCAGTACCTAGTATCACACATCATACGTTTCTTAGTTCTTAGCGTAATCTTAACACAAAAAAATTTGAAAACATAAAACAAAAAGTAACTAACTGTGTTCATCAAAGCATGAATTTGAAATTCTTATAAGATAACAAATAACAGAAAGAACAAATAATGCCCACAAATAATGCCCACAAAATAAAGATTAAAAAATAATGCCCAGAAACTTTTTAAATACATTATTTTTTATGTAAAATTCATTATGTGAAAATCAGTCATTTATTAAATATCATTTTATGTGAAATTCATTTTTATGTGAAATTCATTTTTATGTGAAATTCATTGATTTTATATGAAATTTATTTATGTGAAATTCATTTGGTACAGTATGTATATACATCTAGCATTTGGATTATCAACACAAACACTGTATTTATATTTTAATTTATAAATTAAATTACAATAAACTTAAATATAAGTTAAATGGACAAAAAGTACCACTTACCGGTTTTTCCATCTCTACCAAAACTAACGTAAGTAAAAAACCCATCAAACCAACCAGAGCGCAATGACGCGAAAACGTTGTACGTTTACGTTCCAAATATTTTTTCTCAGATTTCAATTCCCTATTTACGAGATAGAAAAATAGAGCAAACAAATTATAGTATTACAAATTAACGATTAAAAAATCGCTCAGTTTTTGTACAATTGTTTGATCATCATTTAAAGTTACTTCAATTTATTTTATGATAAATTTAAAAAAGAACACTTAAAGATAAAAAATTTCAAATTTCAGACAAACAAAATTAAAAAATATTTTCAAAAAAAGTAAGATATAAGCTTTTTTTACAATTCAAAAAGGTATTAAAGACTATCAAAGACTGGAAACCCCACTGGTTATTCGGCTCTATTTACCTATTGCTGAGCGCTTCAAAAGCTTTACCCTCCTCCAGGGCCAGCCAAACCCTGCTGTCAAAACTTCCGGCTTTTGATCTCAAAGTGCTGTTTTTCTCGTTCCACGTTCCGGAACTGCTGGCGTTCCACGTTCCGGAACTTTTTTGACTTTGCGAAGTATATTGGCGGCCCAATAGGGTGGGATAGCGCTTGCGGGTCTTCGACTGCCAAACCAACTCGCCCAACGAGGACAAAGAGTCCACGGATTTTTGCTGAGCGGATGAGCGCTGCTGAGTAGATGAGCGCTGAAGACGCCGTAATTGGGAGTGGACCGCTACTGGCGTATTTTCCGATAGGTTTCGACTGGTGGAATTCTCGCCGAGTGCCATGACTTTTACGCTATCAGAAGCGGGAGAGGACAACCTTTGGCGAGATCCGCCAGGATTAAAAAAGTCTTTTTTTTTTGTTTGAAAATGACATTTTTACAATTTGTTAAGACGTTTTTTAACACTACGTTTGTCGATTTTTCTACCATAGTTGGTTTTTTATTATTTTGTTAGGAAGGCTTACTAAGACGCCAAAATAATTTGAAAGGGTTAAAGCAGCTTGGATGATTTCTTTTTACGTTGCTCTGTTTACAATGATTTATAACAAATTAGGTGAAACTATTTTTAAACTAACAATCGATGTGTTTAACTTAACCTAAAATAGGGCACTTTCTGTTTGTATACGTTTTACTTATAAACTTTATGTACCAGTTGAGAAAATGTTTCAGTTAAAAATAACATAAACAATGCTTTTTGAACCAGTTTGAAAAGTTTATCTTTTGAACCGCTAGAAACAATTTGAAAAGTGCCATGTTTTTGAGGAAAAAATAAAGATTTACTAAAAACGTTGCAATTGAAAATAAAATTTTAGTGCTATACTGCGCTTTTTAAATATATAAAACATTGAAAAATAAACATTAATTCATAAATATATTAATAATTTCTTAGATTTTTATATATAAAAATAAAAATTTTCTTCCAAGAGAATAAAAAAAGGTGCCATGTTTTTATATAACAAGCACTTATTTAGATTTTTTATTGGCATTATGTTTTAACCCGTAAGTTTCTATTTTTAACATACCGCGTATCAGAAAAGAAATTTTGTATTTTTTTATTACAGTAATAAGCTGTTTCTTTTTTGTAAATTTTATGTTCTTTTTATTGTATTAAAAGGAATTAAAAAAAACTCAGAGTCTGCTACGATTCTGAACAAAATACGCAACAGTTTTTTAACAGTTATATACAACCCGACACTACAATCATTATTCATAATGATTAGTATGATTATTTAAAACAAATATGATAAACATCCGGTTCAAACAAAAAATCTCACCACTTTCGTAGCTCTCCACTAAAACCTGTCGCTGTAAAGATTGACGTTTTATACAAAGGAGCTCCAAATGGTCTGCTATTTTTCCGTTGATTTTATTATCAGCCATTTTAATTTTAACAAAAATCTTTTACCTTTTACATTTATTATTTCCTTCGAGTGGTTTATGACCGCGTTCCTAGTTTTATATGAAGCTTGAAGAATAATATGATTTGATAAATTGTTATATTAAAACTGGGGAATAGATTTTCAACAATAACCCCATATATTTCTCATAATTAAAAATTTACAAGGAATGAAATATTTGGTACAAAATCTTCTGCTGAGAAATCTTCTGATTTCTACAAAAACTGAAGCAAACAAAAATTAATAATGAATGTAGTTTTGTCGCTAAAAAATGAATGTTTGTTAAAAATAATAGCACATTTTGTAATAATCAATGTATAAAAACAAAAAATATCAACGAATCATGTATTTTTAGTTCACAAAAAGCAAATATTTCATAAAATAATCTTTATTCGGTTAAGCTGAGTAGGTCACAATGGCTATTTTATTAGAAACAATCTTAGACTTATTTGTTGTCAATTTGCTGTTGAACTATTTTTTTGTAAAATTAGAGTAAATCGTTTTAAATTTAATTTTTTTAAATTTCGAATTCGTATGCAAAAATATTTAAAATTTAAAATTAACTTATTAGCAGCGAAAACTTTAGCCAAAACTAAAAGTAAATCTAATCATGTTTTTAAGCAAAATATCTATTAGCTTAAATGTGACACTATTATTATTTGCGGTGAATTTTTAAAAGTATTAATAGTAAATATACGTTCCATTATCTTCTGAATCGAGCTGTTATATTTTCAACAAAAATCAATGCAAGGGAAATTTTTTTAAAAAAACGGTAAAAGATTTTCTATTTTAAATGGAAGACAAAAAATTAAAGTTAGTGCTATTAAATCTATTTACTGAGCTGTTTTTTAAATTGGACGTTTTACATAGTTTTATATATTTTATATAAATAAACCGTTTGTTAACGAATTAACTTTTTTTGATAATCATTGTAATTTTGTCTCCAAGCTTAATTTTGTAAGAACATCTCAAACTTTTTCGTGAGCTGGAGGAAAATTTTTAGGCGAGCATAATGTTAGCATACATAAACTTTGTTTTTATGAAATCTAAATTATATTAATACAAAATAAATATTTGTCTGATATCCTCAATATTAATCCTTCTGTCAGAGAAATATTGGTTGTTTAAGGAATTTTTTATTCTCCGATCATTCTTACACAAACTATCAAGATATCTTAAGATTTTGTTAAGATTTTACATTATTAGACGAAAGGCACCTAGCTTTTGCACAAGAAACACTTTTCATTAAAATAATATCAATAATTATAATTTTAATAATTATTTGGCTTCTTATCATATGATTATATAAAATTAAATACTAAATTGACATTACATATTAAACAAACGTTTACGATTTTACTTTGGGAAAAAAAAGTCTGAATATTAGACCCATTATAAAAATTTGTTGATAATCGATTGTTACTTGATTCAGAAAATGTGGAACCCAAAATTAAGGAACTTGAATTTGAAAGTTAAAAAAAATTGGAGCCGAAGTTTTAAATTTGCCGAATAAAATACACCTAAGCTTAAGTCCAAACCCATTTTTTTACTTTTAACTTCGTATTTCATGTTACCGGCTCCAAGTTTAAAATATTTTGAAAGATTTAAGTTCTCTATACACGGCTTCAAAGACTTGGTTCCCTATCTTGGCTTGACACGTATTTATTTATTATTTATTTCAATTTTATGAAGAATCACAACGATTAATTCAATGTACACAAAGGCCTCTAGAAGATTTAAAAATAATTTGCATATGATGTTGGTTAACGAAAAAAAAACGATCTCAATACATGAAAATAACATAAAATAATTTTAAGAAAACAGCTGGTTCTGCATTTTTTTTTCATTTTTTTCTGACTCATACAAATTATTTTCAATTCTTCTCAAAACCTTTGTGTACATTAAATTAACCGTCGTGATTCTCCATAGCTTAAAGCAAGATATTTCAACCAATATAATGATCATTTTTAAGAGTCATCCTATATATTTTTGTTTCAAAGATATTCTTAGTTTATTATTGAGCTTCTTTGTATCTAAACAAAGAATATTATTAAACTATTTTATTAACTAACATTAAATTACGAAATTTGAATAGAAGATTATCAATAAACTGAGGATTATTGTGTGATTTAATTAAAATATAAACATGGTGGAATTAATTAAAATATACTTTATTTACTATTGTTTAAAAGTATTTAAATAACTCAACTAGTTGGAAATAATTTTTAGCAATCAAATATGTAGTTCATAAACCTTCGTGCAAAGAATTACCGAAATCAAATGTTGAACGATGATTTAGGTTTGATCGATTTAAAAAATCACTGGTTTTGTTGTACTAATGCCACTAATTTTAATGAGAATTAATGGATTTTCGAAGCCGTGAGTTTACCGCATGTTCTTCAAAGAAGTTTTCTGATACAACAACAAACACCATAGGTAGTCTTATAGAATAGGACGCTGATATTTTAGTAATTCCCAGATGATAATTAATAATTTATAGCTTTGTAAAAATAAGAATGACTAAAAAACTCCTCTTAAATACGTCAAAAATTTTCCTTTCTCATTGTTAAGACGTCAAGTTTTTTTATAACCAATATAAACGTCAATATAATTTTTTTGATTGTGACATATTTTTTGAACCCGTATATAACACTGTACGAAAATATACTTTCAACCCAAAATTGTAATTTTTTTTGCCAATATATTTTAAAGATTAGAAAAATACGACTTTTTAAAAGCGGTAAAAAAAGCAAATAATTTTATTAATTTATTATATTTTTAACAAAAAGGCGTTAATTTTCATGATGAAATCAAAAGCAAGCAACAGTGAACAACAGTCAATATTCATTAGTTTTTGGTCACCCTATAATATTAAATGAATAATAAATGTCGGAAAATTTAGTTAAATTTAGTTATTTTAAAAAAAAAATGATTTTTTAATAGAAATAGAAAGTTGAGTTGAAAAAATTAAAATTAAAAAAATGTTTACAGTTATATAAGAGCACTTATCAAAAAGTGTATGCTTAGCCTGTGTACAATAGTCCACTAAAAGCAGCTTGTTTATTTGCGGCTAAGTTATTGTGAAACTAAACCCTCTGTGAATCAGAGAAAAAATTAGGAAACTGAGTTAATGTCAAAGCGCAATGATTAACAAACGCTCATGCGCATACAACAGCCATAAATTAATAGATTGCCTTGATTATTAAAGTTTAACTATCCTTTTTGGTGCGTAAAAAATGTGGAATTTATAATTTTTGGGATAAAAATCGACCAAGGGAGACGCCAGCGGTCAAGTCACTCTAAAAATCTTCGCGACGCGTTTTGCGAATAAACAACGTTTCTTTCCAAAATATTTTGGTACAAAGTCGTTTTATATGTGAAGCTAACAAAATTTTGCTAAATTTATAACTTATGTAACGTTATAAAAAGAATGTTCCTATAAAAAACGTGACTTAGGGATAAAACCGTGCTTTTACGCTAAAAATTACAATCGGTTTTTATTCTAAAATAAATGCACACGACAAAAATTTTCATTTTTTTAGTAAAAAACATAATAATATTTCCATACGTACTACATACGGTATTTCTATGGCAGCAAAGAAATATGTTTCTCGGTATTATATCAAGTTAAAAGGTTTCATAAAACAAATTGAATTACTACTTCTGATTCTCTATAATTGCATAATAAAATTTTAGATAACTCTAACAATAGAATTACTTGAAAAATTAGCATGAAATTAAAACTTTTAACAATGAATTTATCGTAATTTTTTTATTTTTATTGTATGCATATATTTATTCTACTTAATCACAGATACAGCTCAAAGTTTAAATATGTTGCTTAAAGCAGAATACGCAAGACCGATAATACTTATTACTATACCTCCGCAACCAAATATTATACATAACAATACGTTTAAACAATTGAAAAAAGCAATAATTTAATACATGTAGAAAGACTTACTTTTTCGCAAATTATACTTTTCCATTTGATCTGCAGTTAAAAAATATTCAAACACCTACCTTCTTAGGTATTTCCACAGCTATCATTGTAAAAAAGAATCCCACGAGAGCCATGCACAACGAAAAAGTGGACAGATTCGTACGAATACCAATAAGTCGCTGTCTATCTTTCCGCCTTTTAGACCAGATCGTGTTTAATTTTCCTTCTTCTAACGACTTCAATTCGATGTTACTGAATGTTTTTGGATTTTTATCATTATTTTGCTTCGAATAAAGTATAATGTACCAAAGAACACAGTACTCAGTTTCCATAAACAGTAAGGGCCGGTTTACACCGGAGTGGCAGCTGATAGGTGACGCACAGCGCACACAGTTTACACCGCAGCAACAATGAGAGTAATGATGTAAACGCGCGCGTTCACTATCAGCTATCAGCTGCCACTCCGGTGTGAACCGGCCTTAAGGATATAATGATTTTACCTACTTTGTAAACGATATGTCTGAGACATTTTAGAAAAAAAAGTTAATATCAAAAGATTGATGCCGCGTGATAACTTACTACAAACACTTTTAAATGAGAATGGCGATAAGTATAAGGCAGTTTCCGACAACTTATACGTTTTTTGCTTATATAAACACGTTTAGCTACAAAATAACACGGTTTACTGTTATAGGGTTACGTTTTGCAGTATGTACCAGCAGCAAATAAACATATTTGCTGCTATTGTTGTTGCTATTGTTTGTACAAAAAAAAATTGTTTCAGCTTTTTGCAGTGAAAACTACAATGTATTCGCCTGGTTTAGTTTATAAATGTCAAAATATATTGTTTTTCTTTTATATTAAGATTTTTTTGAATTAAAAGTATGGATAAAACAGTTCAGTTTACCTATCAATAATATAACTGCTTGGTACAAATTTACTTTAGATTCCGTTTCTTTTATTTTTTCGCTTTCCAATGTTCCGGCAGCAGTTGTAACGGAAATTTTCTTGGCGAGTAATTTGGGATATTTGGGCTGGACTGTGATGTTTAAAACGCGCTCGCTCAAAGAGCAAAAAGACTCCTCGAGCGGAATGCCGAAAAATAGTATTAAAAAAGCTATACAGTATCTTACAAACACTCACGATTACATTACAAGTATTCGGAAACATCAATTCATATTAAAATATTCAGTTTATAAATGTAAATTTGTTTTTCAAATTATATTTTTTTTACTTCGACAAGATTTACCTTGCCATATAAATCAAGTTGATAGACGTTCAGCTTCAACCCGCCCCTCTCAAACTACGAAGGAATTTGTTTTGCGTTTTAGCACTTTTGTATATTAGTTAACTTTTTAATTTGTGTTTGGATGCATGTGTATGCAGTGCTGCGTTAATTTAGAATGTAAAAATGCTTCTGTAGCAGGTCAGATTAAAGTGCAAAAAACTAAACATTGCAGTATTGTTACAGCACTGCATGCGGCTCTGCAAGTACAAGACGAATGAAAAAGTATCAACATAATGATTTAATTCGACTTTAATCTTTTTTCATTATTGTATTATTAATTTATTGAATGTTATAATTTATTTAAGTTTTAGGTGTTCCTGTAACAGTGCAAAATAAAATACAAGAAACTACTAATTGCAGTATTGGTACAGCAACTGCAAATACATACAATACTGCAAGCACAACACGAACGAGATAGGACAACCGTAATAATTTGATTAGATTTCGATCATTTTTCAATATTTCAAATGATTTATCAAATGATTTTTCAGTATTTTAATTAAATTATTGAATAATATTAAATGTACTGTAACAAGTCAAAAGACAGTACAAGAAACTACAAAATTCAGTAATGGTACGGCGCTGAATGCTACTCTGCGAGCACAACACGCATAAGAAAAGGTTAACGCCATGATTTGATTAGACATTGATCATTTTTTAACGTAGTTGATTTATAGATTAATTTTTCAGTATTTTAATTGATTTATGGATTAATTTTTCAGTATTTTAATTGATTTATTGATTAATTTTTCAGTATTTTAATTGATTTATGGATTAATTTTTCAGTATTTTAATTGATTTCTTGATTAATTTTTTAGTATTCTAACGTCAACGGAAGCCCGATCCGTCTTGGGTTGATCCCGCTTGTACTCCCGGGATTGAAGTATGCGGTCGTCTAGGGATTGGTTGAAATGCGCGGCGCCTAGAGTTTTGCTGCGGAGATTATCGACGGCCAGACGCCACGTGCCGGCCGTTCGGTCTGGAGTGTGAACGCTCATCGGTCGGTCAAAACTACCCTGTGCCAACTCGACAATAGGCTGGTGAACTGAGCCAGCGGACTCGTGAATTGAGACCCTAGTGTCCATCAGACCTTCGGTCTCGGAGTTGAAGCTAGCGGAAGCGTTGTCCGGATTAACCAGCTGCTGTCTTTGCAAAGTGTTTCTTCGCTTTTGAAATGGCATCTTGCTTTTTTTAGAAAAAAGTTTTTTCAATTTTAAAAAAGTCACAAAAAAACGTCTTGCTAAATTAACTTAAAAATACTTTCTACAACAAGTACGTCACAAATGCGCCGCCACGTGGTAACAAAAAAAAATACAAATAATTGTCAAAGAAAAGAGATAAAACCTATTGCAACTTTCGTCTTGAAAATGAAATGTGACCCAGCGAGGAGATTAATTGGAAATGTCAACGCTGCAAAGAATGAAAAATATCGTGGAAACGGTATAATAAAATGATAACTCAGGATCTTTTGCCGACCGCTTGATCTCAAGAGGAACAAGGACTTGTCTTTGCTATTGCGACATCAGTCAAAACGAAAATTATTACATTCTAGAGACTGGGACTGGTTTTCATCATTCCTTTTTTACGTTGTGTCGGTCAAACAAGACTCACAACCATCTCTGACATATTTTATGTGACTCGTTAAGATTAAACATGGTTGATTAAAAAAACACCAATAACGAATCGAATTCATTTTTAATTTCTCACGAGTTTGACTTATACTGTCGTAGTAAAATAAAAAAAATAATATGATATCAATCAAGCCACGAATATACGACATTTATTCATGCATTCATCGAATATGCAAACAAAAGACATGGACATCTATTAACAATCCCACCGGGTATTAATTTAGTATAAGAAAATTTTGTTTTTTTTTACAGAAAATTGTAAATATTTCGATTACATATATTTTTTGTTATTTAAAGATACAATTTACGATTGACAGGCTCATGTGGATGTTACCAGTTTGTGATTTTTTTATTTTGCTTTATTGAGTAGATCTTTCCGATGTTTTGTTTACTTAAAAATTGATCCATGCTTTAAATAGCCTATTCTATTTTTTTGGCATGTCTTTTGTTGACGAATGTATTTTTGTCTAATGCTCAGATAAAACATACTTAACTCATTCCACTAAAACGTACTAAGAATCTAGCAATCTAAAAATTTCAAACATTGTAATTTTTTGCAAAAGTTTATAAATTTTTAAAATTAAGTTAAAACTAAAAAGAACGGCATTTTAACATTATTTTTCTTTCACTAAAGGCAAAACCTTTTTTTAAATACTTCATGTTTAGTGTAATATACATAATACGCCTATTGATAATTTCTTGTGAAATCGAGTAGAATTAGTTTCTAGGGACTTCAGTAAAAACTTAACATCAATCTTATAATTATCAGTTTACACAGTTCTAGACTTAAATCGAAAAGATTAATATTTCTTTCTATATTTTTATCAATAGCATAAAATTTCAAGTTCAATACAGTCAACGCGAGTAATTGAAACTTCATTCGTGTCTTTATTAAGAAGAGAAAAGTTGCCATGCACACGAATTATTATTCACTCCTTTATATTGAATCAAAAACATACAATAATGTGATTTCAAATAATTTAACCATAGGGTTAAAGAATGTCTAAATTTCTACACTCCTTCTTATCTAGCTTATCTAGCCCCGCTTATAATATAAAAGCATGTGTCAGTTTAAAGCTTTTTGTAATTAACAGCGAACTGGGAAGTTGTTAAAATATAAATGCGGCCAGTGAATGATGACAAAAATTGTATAAAAACAGGCTATAACTTCTGCTATAAGTCTAGACGTTCACCAAAATAGCTTCAAGTTTTGTTGATTCAAAGTGTAACCGCAACAAAAAGAAATAATAAAACAAAATGAATTTAAAAAATATCAAACGAAAAACAAAAATGTGTTAAAATTAGATCACATCGCTTGTATTACGAAAAATATTAAAAAGTCAAACTGCATATCGCAATTTAAATTATAGGTAAGACATGGTTTACTGAATAATTCACATTCGTGTAATCTTTACGTCGTTTGGATAAATTTTTTATTAGGAACAATAAGTTAATAAACAGATTAATTTAACCTTAAGTTTAAAAAGTTCAATTTTATATTATTACAGTCTTTATTTAGAAGTATACTGTAAACCTAAAAAAATGAAATCTAAAAAGAGCTATATATGAGTACTAAATTAATTTTATTTCTTCAATTAGTTTTCCAAAAAATCATAAATAAAGAACCTAGACTTGAAATCGATGTAAACACGCCTTAAATGAGAACTCTTTGCTACCTTATTTATTTGGTTTTTAATATGAAACTTTTTTGCAAAACGATTTGTCCTTAAAAAATGCATGGAGTTCACTTTATTTTTTTATTTATCAATCTTAAGACATTAATATAAAAATCCCAGACATAAATGTTTGTAAATGTACATTAAAATGATCTAAAAGTATAGCAAAATTGTAAAAAAGAATTCCACCAAAAATAAAAACATAAAAACTTATCACAAAAAATATATTACAAAAACTGGTACAACGTAATAATAACTTCACAATTGCATAAATTTGTAAAACTATCAACAACAGGAAAGTTATGCAACTTTGAATAGAATTTAAGTGAAACTTTTACATTACACGTAAAATTTTGTTGGCGATTTTGTTACTTTTTTTATTATATATGAATTATTTGTAGAATTTTCGTTAATTAATATTATGAACAATGATTTAAAATTACACTTATGTCAAATTTGAAAAAAAAAATTAACGCTAAAATTCTTTAAATTTTAAAAATAGACTACTAACCTTTTGCTCACCCAGCTCAGCCTCGAACAAAGTTAAAAGGCAGCCGGTCGCCGCCGCAAACAAGGCGGAGTCCGAAACCACTTTCCGCTGGTCGATTAGGACTTGCCGCCGTTTGCTGGACTCCGACACGCTCTCCACGGAATGAATCACTTGGATGGCGTGTGGAGTCATGGGGTGGGTAACCGAAATGGATCGCTGACGGACAGGTTCTTTCGTTTTGCAAGAAGACGTGCTTATTTTTCTAATTATGCTAATTTTTCTGCTGTTAAGACCGGTTTCGAGTAGAGCTGTGGATGGATTTTCGAGGTTGTTGCAGGTTCCGTTTGGATACCCCTGATTTAGCATAGCAAAACTTGTGTTTTCGCTTTTGTAAAAACTCCCATATGTTCAAATAAATTGTGATGTTTGTTGATCTTCAGAAGACCTCAAAGCTTTGATGTTTGAAAAGTTAATAATTTTGTTAACATTTTGTTAAAGCTTTGGGAATTTATCCCAAAATATTTAAAATTTAATATGGTTGCGCATTGGCACAGAACTTGTATTGTGAAGAATGTCATTTTGCTTATATTCCATCATGTCAATAACTGCAGGATCAAAGTTATAATTTCAGTAAAAATAGAGGTTAAACTGAATTAAGCTAATCAATTTAATTAATTTTAAAGTTGAAAAAATTAATAGGCACCTTGCACTGGAACTCGGTTTATACATGAAGTATGCAATATACATAAGCGTCACCATAATGGATAATTACCATATCTCCTACTTATCTTTCGTAGTATGCAGATACACCAATCAAAATTTCGAGTGCAAGGTGTCTATATATAAACATTGATAAATAAGAATATTAATCAGAATTTCAAACGTATTGTATGTAATTCTGTATTCAAAAGTCAAAGGCTGGATTGCAGCTGCAGGAGATGGGTGGTATCATATTTGTTTCAAATGTAAACACTAGAAATTATTTTGTCTCTTAAGATTGGTTCATATTTATGACAAAACGTCCTTTGTACAAAGTCCAAAGGACAATTTTAGAAAAGCCCAAACGTTCTTTGGACAAGCGAAAACGTCCTTTGAACTTTGTCCTTTGGACAAAGTCCAAAGGAAAAAGTCCAAAGGACAAAAAAGTAGGAACACGTTGTCTTTTAGACTTTGTCCTTCGAACAAGCTGTGTATGTCCTTTGGGCAAAGTCCAAAGGGCGTTTGGTCATAAGTATGAACCAGCCTTAACTTTCCTTCGATCTGATTTCGAGTTAGTTTTCATAGCTTTTACTACAATCTTGGGATAGTCGCCTTTGGATTAAAGTCGTAAGCATTTGCTAAGTTAAATACTTGAGACGGCACCACAACCGTTTTGGACAGCAAATTGGGGAATTGTGGTCTGAACTGTCGCATAATGTTACTGCTTATCTGGGACAGCGAATAGTAGGAGCTGGAGTGTCGATTTAATAAAAATCCTAACTTTTTAAATATGAATAGACCTTTTATGATAACTTTGTAATTGCTAGGCCGCCCGTATTATGGCTGGATCATTCATTTTGTTGTTTGTTAATTAAAATTTAAATAACTCGGTCAAACCTTAGCCAATTATATTAAAATTTTAAAAGTATATGTAATTTGTTGTGCTTAATCGTTTAGTGTATAAAAAATAATAAATAAAAAAACATATTTTGCATAAAAGTGCATATGCAAATTTGGGCAGTTGGTAAAACTCAGACCTAACGCTTTTTTTTTCAAATTGTAATAACTCAGTTGAATATTGCGGGAATGACATTAAAATTTAACCATATACGTAATCAATTCTGCTTAATCGAATGGTGTTAAACATTTGTTTATACATAAAGAAAACGTCTCATACTAAAGTGGATAATCAAGTTAGGTTGATGTAAAAAACGGTTACGCAGCATTATGATACATTTTTTAAAACTTAAATAACTTAGCTAATTATGGTTCAATTAACTCAAAAATAAAAGGTATATATAATATATGTGACTGAATAACATAAGTAGTGAACAATTCATAGCTTAAACATCAGCTAAGTGTTCTCTCTTGCTTGGGCCTTGACTACACTGTAATACGCGAATTATGATTCAATAAGAATGTTGTAAACATACAAGCGTTGCTTATGCGTAGTTTAGTATATGGTTGATTCAGAATAATGTTGTGTGTTGTTTTACTTCCAGTCGCATACATTACATTTTGGCGCAGCGATAAATTAAATTCTTGTGGATTGTTTCAACATCTGTGGCTTATTGTGTTAGCAGTGACGTCATTATGGCTACTAAGACCCGCGCCATTACGGGCATCCCGGTGTTTTTAATCCAGAAGAGGAAAGTTGGCTACGTTTTTGGAGCGTTTTTGGAGATAAACTCTATTATGGATGAAACTGCAAAACAGAATTTATTTCTTAGTCTCCTTACACCCAAGACCTATAAACTTCTGGCGGATATGAAGGCTCCTACTTCACTTAAAACACTGTCGTTTTCTGAACTTACTGGTGCCCTTAAACTACACTTTCAGCCTAAAACTTTATTGATAACTGAACGTTTTAACTTCAACCGCAAAGGACAGCATGTTGATGAATCCATTCCGGATTATGTAGCTGATCTCCGACTGCTGGCTGGTCGCTGTGAGTTTGACAGTTTCCTGGACATTGCGCTACGCGACCGTTTTGTCGCTGGCATTCTGTCAAATGATATTCGTAGACGTCTTCTGACAGAGGACCGCATTTTAAATTTCGCTTCAGCAGTTGACATTGCTCTCAGTATGGAAGCTGCTTCGCAGCAGGCTAAGAACATTGGTTCAGCACAGCAAGGTGACTTTTCTGGTACTGACATTAAAACTGTGTGAGGTAAATCTGCTTCTGCCTCGCCTTCTTCAGCCAGAGGGACCTGTTATCAATGTGGTTCATGGAACCATCAGGCTGACACTTGTTTTGCTAAGACTTTAAAGTGCAACAATTGTGGCAAACTGGGCCATTTAGCTTGAGTTTGCATGTCCCGAAAACAAGACCACAAGAAGTACTTTTGTCTTTTGACTTTTGAGACTTTTCAGTATTTTGAGTATAAGAAGGCCAATATTGGTTCTGTGTCTATTTCAACAAATAACAATGCGTCTGGAGGAGTTTCAACCATCAGAAGTGGTTCACGTCCAATTTACGTGACATTGGAATTAAATGGAAAGAATATTCCGTTTTTACTTGACACTGGGTCTTGTAATACTATTATTTTACATAACACTTGGTGCACGATTGGCAGACCAAAGGTGAAGAACTCTCCGACAGTTCTGCGAAGCAACACTCGTTATAAGCTTCCAGTAAAAGGTTGCACAGATGTGCAAGTGACAGTTAGTGACAACATGCAAAACCTGACTGCTGTTGTTTTGCACAACAGCAATGGAGATAACCTGCTTGGTTGAGATTGGTTGAACCACATTTGTCTTGACTGTAATTCTGTTAAAAACACTAACAGCATTTCTGCAGCAAATTTTGTCAAAAAACTGGCAACGGACAAAGAGAAGAAGCTGGACCTGCTTCTTCAACAGTATTCAGATGTATTTGGAAGTGAACTTGGTTGCTACAAGGACTTTTACGCCCAGATTCACCTCAAATCTGATGCTGTTCCCAAGTTTCACAAGGCACGACCCTTGCCATTTGCACTAAAGGAACCTGTCAGCAAGGATCGCTTGGAAAAGCGTGGAGTGATTGAAAAGGTTTTAACCTCTGATTGGGCTGCACCAATGGTCGCCGCACAAAAACCAACAGGAGCTGTTTGCACCTGTGGTGATTTTAAAGTTACTGTGAATCCACAGATTCATGTTGATCAGTATCCAATTCCTTTACCAGCTGAACTGTATAATTCACTAGCTGGTGGTGAAAAGTTTTCAAAGATTGACTTTGCTGAAGCCTATCTTCGGATTCAGCTCCATCCTGATGCCCAGAAATTGTTGGTAATCAATACACACCAAGGTCTTTACAAGTTTCTACGCTTGCCTTTTGGTGTTGCTTCTGCTCCAACAATTTTTCAGAAAGTGATGGATCACCTAAAGGAAGGATTACCAGGAGTTGCATGCTACCTGGATGACTTTGTTGTGACTGGAAAAGATGACAAAGAACACTTGAAAAACTTGTTCAAACTTTTCCAGAGAATTCGAATGAAAGGATTTCAAATTAAACTTGAGAAATGTACTTTTATATCGATTACTAGTAAAAATGTGTGTATCAACACAGAATAAGTATACCCACCTTACAGGAGTAAGGTGGGTATACTTACTTCCGTTTTGGAATTCCCCCCCCCCCAATAAAACCCCGGGAAGAGGGGGGCAGTGCACAGGTCTACTTAATGAGAACCTCGATTCTCAAAATAAACCACAAAAATTAAGTCTAGGGGTCCGATTTATGGTATAAAGATGTTTTATAAGTGTATTTTACTTCAGGGTCGATCAAATCAAATTTTGGGATGCATATAGGAATCCTACCAACAAGGTGCACGGCCTAGGTTTTTGTCCATATAAAATATGTTTTTATAACCGATTGCTATAAACTGTTCCTATAAACTGCTCCTGATATTAAACATTAATTTTGTATGGGAAACTTTTATTCACTTACATCAAGCACAAACTTTGTATTTTTATTCCTAAATTATTTATAAATATTATGTATATTTGTTTTTTTTAGAAAATTAGCAGGAATTACATGTTGCTTTTTGTAATTTGAATGTTTTGAAACAATTATTATAACACCATTTCCGATTTATTTGGATCAATTGTTTGTGGTAATGCTGATTGCTAGTATTTTGAAAATGAGCTTATGTGCTGAAAATTAATAATAATTACTTTACCTGGGTAAAAATTAATAATAATTATCTTTCATATGTTAGGTGACCTGCTCTAGCTAGTGCAGCGCCTTTTATACAACCCAGGGGAAATAAATTTCAAGCAAGGCAACAACAACAACCGGCTCTGGTCTAAGAAGGATATTTATCTGAAATTGAAGACCCATATCCAAAAAGGGGCAGAAAAGGGGGCGTACCCTACTATTAGCTTAAGGGCATAGGTGCAGGGGAAGGAATTGGGCGTTATACCCCCAAAAATCCCCATTACTGCCAGCACTCCCATAAAATTCAGGGGTTCCAGACACCCGCCCCCTAAAATTTAGGGAGTCCCAGTACTAAAAACGCTAAAAATGGGGTATTTAAGGTATATTTCAAAAAAATTTTGAAAGCAACCCCCCCGCCAAATTTTTGGGGGTGGGGTATATCCCCCAAATCCAGGAGGCTGCCCACTTATGCTTATGAGAAAATCAATTATTGTCTTTGATTGGAGTAAGGGAGTGGGAGGTTTGAAATTTTTGTAGGCTTAATAATCATTTTTCCTTAATAGCATAAAAAATCCCCTCAAAAAGTTTTTCAGCCATAAACATAGGGGAGAAAGGGGGGAACAGGGTGAGGTTCACGTCCACCCCCCTCCTAGCCTTGAAATTTTGGGTTCCCTTCCCTAGACAAAAATCTAGGGGGCCCCTCCCCCTAATTTCTGAAATTTTTACCCCTGACCCCCCTCAGTAATTTGTAATCTGACTCCCCCTCTTCCCCCTCAAGAAAAATTTAAGTACTTTTTTTATAGCTACTAAGTTTGTTTTTAAAAACGTAAGTTTCAACATAATTTCCTATTTTTACACCGTTTTTATACCAAAATAAAGCTTTTTATCCAATAAATTGTAGTATTATGCTATACAAACAATAATTATTCAAGTTATTATGGTTTAAAACTATTTTGTTCCAGACACCAGACCCCACCTGACACCCCTTTGGATTTCAAAATTTTGCACCCCGGGTCGACCCCCCTCTTAAAAAGCTAGGGGGGACGGACCACCCTAGTGCCCCCCTTTCTAGAATTAAAATTGTGATAATTCCGGGGTAACCACCCCCCTAGCTCGCGGGACCATGCTCACCTATGGTCATAAAACACAATTTTGTACTTTAAATATAGGTTAATCACTGTGTAAAGCTCAAAATTGAGATTTCCAAGTTAGAATTAATCTAAAAGCACGTTTTTATTACTTTTATTAGTAAATTTTTCCAAAAAAAACTTATTAGGATATGCATATTGGAATTGTACCTAATTGCTGTTTAGAAAAAACGGAACCCTTCACAATGGGCCCTCCTGTTCTCCGAAGGGTTCCCCTCTGCGCCGGATGTCCGCTCGACTGCACACTTCTCTAAAAAAGTACGCGACCGCACAAGCAACAGCCATAGAGTCCCAGGTTTGTGGTGATTTTTTTATATTTTTATATATTTTTTTAATTTTAATATTTATCCTGCTTTCATAATGACTCAAATTCAGGTTGACCGCGCACAGCTTGGCAAAAGTATGCAACCACACTAGCAGCAGTCCACTCATAGGTTCCTGACAATTTTTTTTATTTTATTATACTTATATTGTATTATTATTTTTACAGGTGTGGTAATGACTTAATTTCAGAGTCTTAAAAGCTAAAGACTGGGCTGATTTTTTGCTATACACAAAATTCATTTGTCTTGTATTTTTACAGTAATAACCGTGATAATCAAACAATCTTTTTTATTGATGTGACGTCCAAAATATAGTGACTAAATCAAGTTTTTGACAAGAAGTTTTTACCCAATAAATCAAGTTTTTGACAGGAAGAATGCGAACAAATTTGTTGTTTTTTACTGTTTGGCTGAAAAATGGGCAATCCATTATGTAAACCTGTAATCTCCAGTAGCTCGGTATCTCATTAACCTGCATAATGCGTTGCACGATCATCAGCCGCTAGCTTTAACTATTATTTCTATTGCGTTTTATTTTTGAAATAATATTAAAACTGGAATTGCTAGAGGAAAAGATGTTAAATACTGTAATTAAAAATAAACTTGCAACTAAGAACAGATTGAATATTATTACATTAATAACAAAATAATGGCTCAAACTGTTTCTAGGAGTCGGCCACCACGGCGCCGGTACAGACAGGGAGGAGAAGGACTATCCCCCAATATTGTGGCCCTGGTGGATGAAATTAGGGAATTAAACCTTATGGAGATATCTGACCTCAATAAATTAATAAAGGTAATAGAGAACAATTTGTCATTGTGGTTTTTTAATACATTGTTTTTCAACAGCGTGAACATTTGTGGAATTTGTTGAAAAAAAATAATTTTATGGTTTGAGAATGTTTCTTATTAATATGCCTGGTTTGTAAAGTTGCTATGAAAAAAACAGAATACCTTTATGAAAATATTGGTACTGAAAAAAAATTTGGTTGAGGGGTTAGTGGATTATAATACACTCTTTTCCCAAAAAAATCTCGAAGCTGTCAATGTTCTTCTAGAATTTAGGAATATCAGCACTAAAAACAAGGTATATTTGGAAGATACGCCTTCTAAAAACAATTTTCTTATGCTCTCAAAATTGTGGGAAAACAGTGGGAAGAAAGGTTTAAACCAGAATTTTAGAAGGAGAAGTTAAAATCCAATGGGCGCATTTGACTACAAATAGTTTTTTTTCTGGAGTGCATTTTACCTATCGTTTTATTTTTTGTTTATTTTAAAGGAAAAATAGTTAAAGAAAAAGCGCTACTTTTAGGTGAAAAGCACTGTTTATGACATTTTGCAGTTTTTTATTGCTTAAAACACTCATTTTTACCTCAAAACTTAAAGCATTTTGAAGACAATTTTCTTCTGCATTTTGCAAAACTGAGGGGGTTTAACCTTTCCCCCACTTTTGAGTGAGAATGAGGGGTTAAATCATAGGTAGGCAGGGCAGCCTCTTGAAATCCTTAGGGGGGGTTGGTAAGGTTCGCTAGGGGGATCCAGCCCCAGGTGAAAGGCCGAAATTTCTTAGGGTGGATGTCCTGGTGGGTCCGGACCCCCCCCTGGCTTTTTAGGGAGGGTTGACCTCGGTGCAAGATTTCAAATTTAGGGGGGTCCAGGGGGGTCTTATTTTAACTAAGTTTTTTTAAATCAGTAATTTAAGTGTTTTAAGGTCTAATATTGAATTTTATATACTAAGACAGCCTATTCAGGTCTAAAAATGCATTTAAACACTGTTTTTCACTAAAAAACCATGTTTATTACAGTGAATAAAAATAGTATACTTGTAAACTTGTTAGAAGGGGGAAGGGGTCAGCCTCGCTAGAGGGGGCCAGACCGCTCTCAAGTTTTGGGGGGAGGGTGAGCCCTGGATTTTTTCTATAGGTTGGCGAATTGTTTCTAGGGGGGTGGACCCCTCTGCCCCCTCCCAAAAAACATCTATGATCAATCCCTCCACCCCTCCCCTCTCCAGTTGCAAAATCTTGGCTACTGCCATGACCAAGCACACATCTGCGAGCAAACAAACCAGTTTATTTATTTATCCTAAAAACTATGGTAATTTTCTTTGCTTTTTGAATGTTATATGTGTTTGCAGCAGGGGTGTGCCCAGGATTTAATTTGGGAGGGGGCAGTCTCTGGGAAGGGGTAAATATTAACCCTGAACGTGAAGAGGGGTCTGAGGGGCTCCAGCCCCAAAAATGGGGGGCCAAAGCCCCCCAGTGGGGTCAAGGGGTGGAACCCCTTGTCAGAGGGTTTTGGGTGGCCAAAGGCCAAAACCTACCACAAAAATGACAGGGGCCGGGATTTCAATTTTTGCTCAGAGAGTGAATGTTTTATTTCTAGCAGATAGTTTTAGGTTTTGCTTAAGCTTAGCTTAGCCTTTAAATCCAGGTTTAACCCCCCATCCAGACCAACTCGCCCATATATGAAAAAAGACGTTTTTAGTACTGGAAATTGCAAATTTTAAGAATATAGGCTACCTCCAAACATAGTTGGCCAAAAGCGTTAATAACATCCACCAAAAAATGGAAAATTGCCAACAACAAACCCTTTATTTTTATAAAAAAATTGGGGTTACCTTGACACCACCGCTGCGCCATCCCAAAAAATTTTGGGAGCACCAAACATTTTGGGTGAATCAAAGTTGAAATCAAGAGGGGGTCAGGAGGGTCCGGTTTGCAAATAAAGTCATATTAAATTATTTATTTAAGCTTTTTAGGACTAATATAGATTTTTATATACTAAAATAGGCTATTTATATATAAAAAAAGTACAAAAGTACTGTTTTTTCACTACAAAACTGTGTTTTTAACAGTAAATTTTGACCTAAATTTATACCCAAAATTTTGCTCAGAAGGAAGGAAGGGGGACAGTTTAGATTTCCAGAGGGGGTAGGATGTCAAAATTTGAAAATTTTGGGAGGAAAAAGGGCCCCCTTAGAATTTTTTGGGATGGGGGTCTGAAATTTTAAGACTATGGGGGATGGTGGACCCACCCTACCCCTCCCCCTATGCTCATGTATGCTCTCCTCTTGCTCTTAACCTCCTTTCTTATTTATGCTTAGCACATTACACTTTATTAAATGTATTTAATAAAGTGTAATGTGCACTTTTTTCTGTTATCTTTCTATGCTCGTAGAAAGCAGAAATGAAATTGTCTTATACCAGCAATTAACAATATCTAAAATTTTAATAAGTTTTATTCAGTGATTCCTCCTGAGAAGTTTTATTTAATTAAATAATAGGAATGGGCTTTTTGGTTAAAAAAATTCAATTTAATGTCTTGTGTATTTTTAAATACCCACCTCCTGATAAATTTTATTTAATTAATAAAAGTCACGCAAGGTGTGTTCAATATAGCATTTATCATTCTTGATCAATATTAACTCACGCAAATCAACTCGCGCATTATTTGAACTAATAAATCAATATGGTAAGGCATTCTTCAAGTATAACCCGATTTTCCGGTCACCGGAAAGAAAATACAGGATGGACTACTTTAAACATGGACGAACTACCTATTTAAAACCGTTATTTTCATAAACAACCCATTAAATTAATATTATTTTTTAATAAATCTTAGACAAAGTGATAAATTTAAAAAAAATAACATGATAACACTCATAAACAACCTGAATCCTGGACTATAGGCCTTAGTTTTCCTAAGCAACCTAAGCAAAACCTGAAAATCAAACAAAACATTAAATTTAGCTTGATTTTAAGGTTTTGCTTAGGTTTTTTAGGGAAATTAAGGTCTAAAGTCCACGATAAATGTTATTTGTGAGTTTTATCACGATAATTTACTTGAAAAATAACAGTTTTAAACAATCCATCTTTCCGGTGACCGGAAAATTGGGTTATACTTGAAGAATGCCTATAGTAATTTTAATAACTATCGTTGATTTCATATGAGTTATGATAGGGTAATTTGCTATTTAAATAAAATTTTAGCTTTAAACCTGTTTTGACTTAATAATATTCGCCAACCGTTTTGCGTTTTTTCTTGGTGCATTATACCAGGTTTTTTGGTTTTGAAAAAAAGGTAAAAATGCGTTTAGGGACCACAAACACCCACTTTATAGTGTTGTAATTCTGCAAGCCACCCACCTTTCCTTTCAAATTTTGGGTGGATTACAGAAGAGAAAAGGAAAATTCACTTAATTTTTATCTATTTTACTAGCGCATTTTTTATTAGATATCTGAATTAAAAAAATGAAGGCATTTTAAGGCACTGCAAAACAATTAAAATTACAGCTAACTCCAGGGGCCGGGGGCCACCTGATATTATCTTCAGATCGGTAAGTAAGTGAGTGAGTAAGTAACTTTCTAATGCTTTCTTTGATTTCAAATAACTCAGACGAATCAACTCTATAAGTTAAAATTTGGAACATATATACAACTGACAACAGAAAATTGATTGATAATCACGATTTTGTAATCTGACAAAATGTGCAGTTAATCATGACGTATACAAATTTTATTTTAAACAATTATAACTTGGTCGACTAAAATCTATATGATTTGAAATTCGGAACATAGATAGAACTGAAACTGACCACAAAGAACCGTTGATTGATAACCACGATTTTGTGATCTGACAAATTGTGCAGTTGTGGTAAATGGAATTTACAGTTAGCAAGCTTATACTGTGAAGCACTTCTAAAAACACAGTTGTTAAGTTTGCTAGTATTTTAACAAACATATACACAACTTACATTGGAAAATCGATTGGTAATCACGATTTTGTAATCGGACAAATTGTACGGTCGATCATGACGTATATGCAAATTTTAAAACTAATCTTAACGGCTGCCGGTTACAAGACAAGACTTGAACTAGTTTTTAATTTCATTCAATTCTGAGTAAATCGCGATTTTTCCGAGAAAATAAAAAGTCGTCTACGGCGTGATTTTTTTATTTCCTTTGTGGTGTGTTTTATAATAAACAATTAATTTTGAGCTATAAGCCAATATTTTTAATTGAAAACGACTTGAATAAAATTTTTTTGTTCTTCTAAAAGTTTAAAAAGGTTTTGTAACTTCCTTTGTATTGAAACAGAAAAAGAAGAATGGTATGTAGATTTAAAAATAAAATATTCCCAAAAATAGTCAACGTTTTCTTGGAAAAATAATCTTATTCATTTATTACTGGTGGGAATAAAACCAAATTTAAAATTTAAATTTAAGCTTTAGACCGTGCCCTATTCCAGCCGAATCCTGGGCTTATTTTCTGAAAAACATTATTAAACGCCGTTTGTTTTTTAGATGACAATAACTGCAAATCAATTTAGACTAAACATTGTAAATTAATTTGTTGCCAAATATATAAATTTACGATTTAAAAAAAAAACAAATTATAAATACAAAAAATTGCTCGACTCACTTAATGGAATAATTGAGGTGTACTTTTATCCAAACCATTAAACACCATAAAATATAGAATCAAATACAAAGGAATTAAAAACAAACAAAAATAATAAGCTTAAAAAATTAATTGATAGTAAACAAGTTTTTTGCAATGTCTTAACTACAACATTGTATACAAAAAATAGCCAGCCTTCTTTTTTAAATAAATGGTAATTTATTCGTTCAAAAAATATCAAGTTACATTGTTTGTCAAAACTGAAGGATTCAAAATTAAAAAATATCTAGGATTAAAAATTTAAGTATTATTACGACATGAACCAAAAAATTTTGTTTTTAACAATATATAGCTTCCAAAAATTATAATTATAATGAATTCTTTGGATGTTATGCTGGTCTCAGTCGACTGGACTTACCATGCCATGCAAAGTATGCTAACTAAACCGTTAGATCCACTGTATATTAACATTATAGGTTTGGTGTAAGCAGTTTTCACATAAAACTATGTAGTAATTCTTTTGTACGATATTATAATTTTTATTAAACCGACACCTGCTCTGGTTAATGGCGGCGGTTGAAAGCTTTTTGGACGCGAGGAGGACTCGATCGTCGGCTGATTTGCAAATCGCAGCCCAGGTATTGGCTCTTTTGATGTTCATCTTCGCCCAATTTCTTCCGGAGGGTAATACTTTGCAGTGAAATTGATCGATAGTTTCGCAATCGGTTCGCTTATTATTTTTATTGTTTTTTATTGATTTTTTATTTGTTCGCTTGGTATTTAACTTCTGCGCTTATAAATTCAAAAAAAAACAATTATTTAATCAATCACGAAAACGCTTCACATATACTTTCTTAAATTTGAAATCATTTTAGTTTAACAAAAAAAACTGACGTATATGCAAGTGAGTTAATAATTTAGTGTAGGTTGACACCAGAATCACAAATGACAAGTGATAACGCGCTCACACCGCAGCCGAAAGTGACAGCGTAACTGTGTTAACTCGCCAGTAACACGATGAAAGATGTCATTCGTCACCTCGGATGGGCTAATTTACACCTGAGTGGCAAGTGAGAACCGGCAAGTAACAACGCGTTTACGCTGCAGTAACAAGTGACAGTGTAATTATGCAAAAGCGCGCAGAACACGTGGTCACTTGCCTTTTCGGCCTTTACCGCTAATTTTATTATATAGTGCTTCTATAAATTGTAGGAACGAATATTGAATCAGACAACGATAAAACCGCCTATATAATATTTTGGAAAACCATGTGATTTAAAAAAAATCACAAAAAATCGTCTCAAATTTCTGAACTAAACAAACACTTTTATGTCAAACTTATCTAATACTATATATTACACCAAAAATATGCTAATATTTACTAGAAGTACACAATTTGGGGGACTCTTTTAGTATTACTATTAACTGCCATTTACAAAATTTGTTTTGACAGTAACAAAACCACTGCCTTCTCTTAAGGTTGAACGATGCAGTTAAAAATGCCTTCTCTTAAGGTTGAAACCACTGCCTTCTCTAAAGGTTGAACGATACAGATAAAATTTCACCAATTTTCCCCAAAACATGTACTCGGGGATTTTCGGAAGTCCTGATGACGAATCCGGCCTCCGTTTTTCAATTCGACCCCCCGGGTGGCACGGGGAAGGTTGCGACCCCCATTTGGGGAGCATTCTGACTATATACTGGTTTTACCTCAAAACCACCTCAAAACACGTACTCAGGGTTAAATACAGTATTTAATAATGAACAGTTTTTTTTAATTAAAAAGTTAAAAATTAAAAAAAAAACTTTTTTGAGGTTTAAAATTCTACCCTAGGGAATTCGAACCTGGAGCCCTGGGAATATCAGTCCAACGCTCTAACCACTCGGCTACTGCTCCGTCTGAGCTTCTTTCTTAAAAACTAGTTTTAAACAAACGTTTTAAAATGTAGTTTCCCGACGTCAAATCAAAAAAACTTAAATGAAAGTTTGTTCCCAACTTTTAACACAGCAGTTGTACCATAATTCACCAGTTTTTTACCTTTTAACGAAATCTCTAATATCACTATTTTTTATTTTGTATTTCAACAATTTTAGCAATAAAACGAAATTAAAAAACTTCAATAGTAAGGATTTCGCTGAAAACTTTTGTGGACATGTATATTTGGTGTATCTAACTTGAGTTAAATTTTTATTACGTTATATTAAATCTGGTTTTGTTAAATTGGGAAAAACTGTTTTAAAATGCCTTTTTTCAACGAAGCATATCTCGGCGTGGAATAGTCCATCAAAAATGTTAAGGATACCGAACTGACCGGAAAAAAATACCCTTTCTCCCAACATATAATTTGTTTCTGTCCGTCACGTACGTTACGAGTTATATACAAAAACCAACAGGGTATCCTAACTGTATCGTTCCACCTTAAATAGGGAGATTTAGCTTATTTGAAACACTCTCAATTTACAAAGCTTTTTACTTAATAATGCTGGTAATTATATTAGTCAGAAAGGCATACATAGCTTAAAAATATAGATTTCTTGCAAACGTGTTTTGTGTAGTAAATAGCGTGCTCCTTTTTTTTATTAATTGTTCTCGTCCTCTTTTTGTTTTCAAAAAATCGTGTTAATTTTATCGAAAACACTTTTAAAGCAAAATAAAATAAATTAAAAAGTTTTTTTAAGCTTAGTTTAGTTAATAAACTAATTTATATTATCAAAAATAACTATCAATCATTTTAAAATATTCAAAAAATAAATTAATTTAAAATTTTATAAAAATTTATTAAATTTTTGCCGTTTTTAAACATTTTATGAAATTTTAAACGATGCAGTTTTTTCCTCTTCAAAAGCAAACAATTTTGGTTTTTTTCAATGATAGTTAATGACGGTGCTTAAAGAGTGGCTGCAGCTTGTTTTATTTCTGGAAGGTAGATGTATATTTCTTAATATAATATATTCAATTTTACTTTTTGTTTGTCTTATAGGGTTAAACTATATAAAATCTCGCAGTTCGACTGGACACTTTAAATTCATACCGTTGTTACTATAGCAGAATGAGTCACAATTTATATAAAATATAGGCGACTGTGACTTTTTAGATTTCAAACAACATCTTGTATAACTATAGAATAATTCGCAGTCGCGTGTATTTTACAATAACTGCGACTCATTTTGGTATATTGACGAATATACGAATCCTAAATCCTACAAAAAACAAAGCTTTACCCTCGTTTTAAATCGTCGCACTCCACGCAGGTTTGTCTTCGCAGGGCTTTTCTCGATGACGGCAGAGAAGAAATAGATTGTTGAATTGAGCCGAAATTCCGGGTTTCCACGAAACGCGGACCTTGTGTCGCGTTTGGCGTAAAGGGTAAAAACGGGTCTTCTGTCGCGTACCAGGAGGGGCGCCGAATTGTAATGGAATTGCGCGATCCAGCTGAACTCCGCGGGCTTTTAGTCGATTTAGGGTCCTTAGAGCCGAAGACACTTGGAGCCAAAATATCGAAAGTTTGGAGCCGGAAGTTGTAGATTTGAAGTTGAAAATGTGAAATGGCTAAAACGTAGCCCCAAGCCTAAAACTAACCCTAAACCATTTTGTTTTTAATTTTCGCTCCAAGTTCCCAATTTTCGCAGTTTCAAATTCCCTTTATTTTTGCAGTTTCAAGTTCCCAAAATTTTCCGATGCGGCTCTAAATTCCCCGCTGACGGCTCCAAAGACCCCGCATACCTTTCAGATGGTACGGGGTTTTTAGAGCCAAAAGCAGGGAACTTAGAGCCATGGAAAATTTTTGGGAACTTGGAGCCACAAGCAATGGGAACTTGGAGCCTTTATGAAAAAATTGGTTTGGGGCTAGATTTAGGTTTCGCTGAAGCTTAGGTAAACGTTTTAGCGATTTTTATTTTCGGCTCCAAGTTTCCTACTTACGGCTCCACATTCTCCACTTACGGCTCCAAGTTCCCCATTTTTGGCTCCAAGTTCCCACGGCTCCATCGACACTAAATCGTATACCTTTCAGACAGATGCCACGTAACCGGCGCTCTCTCGCCCAGGCTGCTCTTCTTCCTCTGCGGCGCTTCTTTTTTGATCATAACTCGAAAACGAATGTAATCAAAGACTCGGGAATTCAAATCCGACGACGTTTTCCTATTATTTTTCAGCGCCAACAAAACGAAAGCTGTATTTTAATTAAGATGAGCTGTCACCGAGTGGAGGAAAAGTGTTTATTTATATAAAAAAAAACAACGGAGGTATTTTCGTTGCGTTGTATACCGCGGCTATTCTACTCGTATTTACAAAGGACCGTGGGTCGCGAGGAAATATAAATGCCTCCGCGGGCGTGGTTTGGAACGTGTCTCCGGCTTGTTGGAGAGCTCCCGGCTATCGCGCTTGTCGAAAATAATAAGTTCTCTTTGGTCTGCCGCGCGAAATAATTATGATTAGAACGGGCAAATTTCTAATTCAACAAAATAACTCCTCAATAAACATTCGTTTTCAAATAGGAACATTCCACTAAAGGCGTTTTTAAATAATATTTCATGTTTAAAATAAAAAATTTATAAATATTTTTCATATTATTAATTTATTTCTTAATTTTCTTCGAGCCCACAAAAAAACACACAATGTATTTTTAGTTTTTTATCGGAAAAAAATATCGAAAATTTCTTGGAAGGTTAAAAATCAATTCTTTTAAAAGCATTTTTTAGTTTTTCCACTAATAAAATATTATTTATTGATTCATAAGATCAAAGTAACAATGAAAAATAACAAATGACTATAACACAATTAAATCTTTCAATTACTAAATTCATTCTTTTCTTTTAACATTAACTATTGGCTTGTGAACAGTCGTATTATCGGATTACTAAAAAAGAATAGTGGAAAAAATTAGAGCTCCTAGCAAAAAGAAAACCTCGTAGCAACATACTCTTAAAACTGCTCAATGGTTATTTATATATAATTATGAAAACAACGTAATTATAAAAATAATTTTTGTATGTTTTTTTTTCTGGAACTGGATAATTGCTTATTTTATCTATAATATAGAGTTTTTATTCATTTGTGTTTTTTTATTCTGCGTATCTTTTACTCAGCGTCTTTCTGAACGAACGTAGGATTAAATGACATAAAACTAAAGTAATATTTTGGTTTTTAAAGGGTACATTGACGCATTTTCGGTTTTTATAAGTTTCAAAATTTGAAGATAAATAACTTAGAGTTTGACTTACAAAATAGACTAAACCCTCCTTTAGATAGCTAACAAACTAATCTAAAACTAATCAAAAACTGTGTACTATAAGCGAAAAAGTCCTGCGGCAATCGCGCCTGCTACAGTTGTACAGTAAATAAATTTTACCAACGCAAGTTAACAAAGCGGCCATAGAACCATTTTGATTTGCAAGGTTTTTTTTGAAATTGAAAAATCATGTAAACTTATTTCAAGTGAACTGCCGTTTTAAATGAGTTTATTTTGACAGCAAAATGATTGACTTGACGAAATTGTAGCTTAGTATTTAAGGTCAAAATCTATTCATTAAGATAAATTTAAATATAAATCGACTTTTTCATAATTAAGATATGCTTAATTAAAATTTTTTCCAGTCCACATCATTTTTTGCAGACTTTAGTAGTTTGCTAAACAAAAATAGGGCTTTTTATATGATTGCTTTTTTTGTAGATACAAACTATAACTCTTACCAAAAAAAACTACAACAGACCCACATTGCTCAAAAAAGTAAACTTTTAAAAAACAAAAATACACTTTTCAAGAAAATATAGACCCAGTACAAAATAAACACCTTCAGTATTAAATCAACAAATAACAACTATATTTTAGTAATTTAAAAAAATTATTTTAAAATTTATTTAAAATTCTGCAATTTTCAACATATTAAGCAGAATAAAAATGGCGGATAATTGATCGTTAAAGTGTAATAAAATTTAAAATTGCCACACGATTATTGGATCCAATACAAAATCTAAAGTTTAAATGCTTTCAAAATGAATTTCCTCATAAGAATTAGAAGTTACAAAATTTTTTAAAACTATTTAGCATAGATTTATGTATTTTTTTAAAAATTATGTTTATTATTTGCTGCGCTTAAGTATTTCCTTGTTTTGCCTTGTAAAAAAGAAGTCAGTCCGCCCATAAAAATAACGTAGGAGTTTTGACGTTTAATTATTAACAATTATCTGCTTCGTGTTCATTGTTTATTCTCACTCAGTAAATTTTGACGAAAAAAAATAATAAAAAAATTATTGTTTTTTTAGCAATAATATTTTCCTTTTTTAAACACAAAAATATGTTTTGAAACTATAGTTTTAGTTTCAGTATAAACTATTCCTGTGTATTGTAAACCGTATTCTTTTTAGTTAAAATAAATTGATTCAAATTATCAAATCCCCAGATCCTCAAGAAAATGCTAAAAATAGACGCGCAAATTGATTGGAAACACTTGTAGTTAAGCAGCAAGTGCTAAATCAAAAAACGCATTCTTAATTTATTTTCGCTAATAACACAGATAGCGCATATAAAACATAATACATAATACATAAAACATGTTACCGCATAAATCATTTAAATAACAGTGCTGGGTAATAAATTTAAAACTCCAGATTCTTGAATAATTTTTAAAAACAATTTAAACAAAAAGAGTTATTTAAGAAAACGCGCTTGTTTGACATTATGCCCGAAATATCTTGGTTTTTAATCTTTGAAAAATTGCGCGATTTATGAAACTTTAACAACTGTCAAAGACTGGATCAAAACTTAAATTATTTTCTGAATTTTATTTTAAAAATCAATATTTTTGATTTTAATTAATAAAATTAGAGACACAGCAAAACAAATAGAACTCCAGACCACTTTTAAGACTTCATCTCTAAAATTTTTTAGAAAATAAAGAGAAACCAATAGCAAATAAAACTATGGGCGAATTCATTTAGTTGTGAAAACCAAAGCAAATAATTGAAATGGGTTTAAAGCCAACAGTTATTTTTATTGAATTTTTTTGTTCTGTTTTTTTAGGTTACAATGATTTGGAGAATTTAGATATTGAGATTCACCTTAAAACTTTTAAAAACTTGGAATCAGCTGCATGTTTGAATTCTTATCTATGTTCTAAGTTTACCGGCTGGTTAAATTCTTACCTAGGTTCTATATTCTAACAAATTGAATTAATTAAGAAATTTTTTTAATAAATCTATTTTTTGCAAAACAATACGTTAGAAAATTTTTCATATGAAGAAAAAACAAACTTTTTAAACCATTGGATGTAAAAAAAACGCCGAAAAACACCGACAATAAAACCCGAAAGAAATCTATGAGCCTGAGGTTTTTTAAGTTCGTCTAATAGTTTCTAGACAAAAAGGTTCGAACACATGATATAATTTTTTTATGCGAATAAGCTGAAAAGTTTTTCAGCCATTCTATTTCGCGAGATATTCTGAGATTTTTCGAATAGCTTACAGACAAGACGTGAATTTATAAAACATTAAAAAACGGTTTTTTTCTCAGAATTGAATTAAAACAAAAGGTTTTTTTTTGCGGAATATAACAGATACCGACTATCACAACCGTGTTTGTTTTGTTGATAGTTTAGAAAAGTGGTTTCTTTTTATATTACCAATCCAATATCAACATATAATTTATTTCCTTTGCTAGAGAGCCAAAGTAATCAAATTTTCCGTTTAAGCAAACGATTGTTATCACAAGCGACGTCGAAACAGGATTCGCAAAATATAAATTTAATGCACGTAGTATTAGTTTCAACACACACTATTTTTAAATAGTAAATATTGAATATCAGCACATAAGCAATGTATGTTAAAATTTTCATTGTAAATCAAAATATGCGAAGTAATAAAATATCGCAATTTTCTAAAATTAAAAGATTCTAATTTCTTACAAACAATCATTAATACATCCGGCGAGTGTGTGATTTTCAGTATAAATTTGTTTTTATTTTTATTAACGAATAAAAACTTGGCCTTGATTCGTTTGAGACATTTAAGACTTTAATGATTTTTTACGTTTAACTTTAATTTTACGGTTTGGGAATATAGGTCTCCGTATAGGGTTGAATCTTTAGCTTCGACTGGGGAGTCTAAAGTACATTTTCAACGGCTGGTCTTAAATTTCTTCAATTTTTTTAATGAGTTTAAATACACGAGAAGCTAACTTGTTTGGGAATCATGCGGAAAAAAGTCCTTAAACTTTACACTGTAGTTAGAAAAATAATCTAAACATATCATTAAACATCTTTTTAATGTTCCCAGGGTTTAAACGGGGGGGGGCAATTCCAAAACGGGGGTGCACGGAGGGGGCCACTTTTTTGAAACGGGGGGCAATAAAACGGGGGGTTCAAGCAGGGGGGAAAGAAAAAAAAAGAGAAAAAAAGGAGGAAAAAAAAGAGGGAAAAGTGAAAAAGGGACAAAAAAAGCGAAAATAAGGTAAAAATAGGTCTAAAATAGCTTAAAACACATTGAAATAAGCTAAAAACTGCAAAAAAATTGCGATGATGGCGTCATCATAGGTCAAAAATAGCGTCATAATTTTAGGGTACTTTTTTTATTTTTTGGCGGGGGGGGGGCAATAAAACGGGGGGCAAAACCTCCAATAAAACGGGGGGGGGGCATTCTAGACAGTGCACAGGCCTGTATATATATATATATATATATAAAGAAAATAAAATTATATATATAATATATATAAAATTTGTTTTAGAGGTTTTTGCTAGAAATAAATTTGTAAAGCGAATTTTATTTTTTAGTGACAATTGTTGTTGATTTTCAAAACTTTCATCTTTTTTTAAATGAAACGTGATTTTTTAAAAAAATATGCATAATACTGAATATACTAGTTAAAGCCAAATTAAGATTTATTTATGGAAATTTATGGGTAAAGATATATTCATGTAAAGGCTCTGTTCGTGGTAAAAAAATCTACTTAAGTTTACCTTTAAGCAGCTCTATATCTTATATGTTTACCAATTTACGTAAATTGAAATAGTTACATTAAGTATGATGTCGAGTTTATTGTGTTAACTTAAAAACACAACAATTATCTTGTTAGTAAAATTTGAGCGATAAATTTTTTTGGGGAAAACAGAAATCTTGATAAAGCTATACACACAAACCTTAAAACGTTTATTTTCCACTTAATTTAATTATATATATATAGTTCACATTTTTATCCACCAACAAAACACTTATATTATCTTCATTATTCGAGATAAAATTTTTCTTAAATCAAACTAAATAAATGACCTTTTCTTTCTTTCTTGAAATTTTTTCTATTACATACATGTAGCTAATATTTACTTTACAACTATAATCTTTATGTGACATATTTATTATTATACCACATGAAAACTTGAACTTATGATAAATGATAATATTATTAAGCTTTTATTCTTCATTTTATCAAATTTAAGGTGTTTTTGCAGTTGTAATATCAAATCTCTGTTTTTAAATTTCCTGTGTTATTTAGAATTTATTATAATGTTTCAAGTTAATTCGAATGATCAAAATTATACGATAAAAAGTCATGTTATTGCAAATTAAGAAATCGTTTCTCGTTCTAAAAAAATAAAAAACGCATTCAAATTGTAACAATAAGAAATTTTAAAACAAAAAAAAGTTTGATTTTTTAAAATTCTTCGGCGGCCACAACGAATCCACGTTACATTGTATTTTTTTAATTCAATCACAAAATACTTTCGCTTCAAAAATATTTACCTGTTATCATCAGTTATCCCGCAAATCATCAGTACGACACGAATTTTTATTTTTAGCTGTTTAAAAAGTTTATGTGTTTCTTGTAATAAAAGGTAAACTAACCAGAATTCTATGCGAATTCGAGGTGCTGTACCACATTATAATCAATAGAAACAAGTATGAAATTTATTATTTATTATTTATTATTATTATTATTATTAAACTCATTACATTTTACACTTGGGATGATTTTTCGTAAAAAAAATCCCAAGTCAAATTCTAATATATGCTGTTTATGTGTTTGATTAAAACACTTACCGGATGGTTTGGTTCGCACGTGGGATCGATTTGAATAGCGATGACCATTAATACTAAACCGATAACAGCAAATAAAGCGGAATAATCCGTGATTTTCTCTCGAATTTCTATTGAGCGAGTCTTTATTTTGTAAAGATCAGTGTAAACAATTCCAACAACTTAAAATTATTAGGTTTTTTTAGTAACTTTTATGGATTTTACACTTTCAGAATCTAAATTAATTTAATAAAAATTTTAAAAAATGAATTCATGAAAAAAAATTTTTTTTAATTTAACATGATTTTGTTTTAAATTTTATGGTTTAGTAAAAAAAACCCCGTCAAGAACTTTAGTTTGAAATTCAAAATGTTTAAGCTTAATCCTAAAGACCTCCTCTCTAATCACACACATATTTTTAATATATTTTACAATCGTGATATCTTAATAAAAGTTCTTTCATGATAATATTTACTTTTTAAAACTTTGCTCAACCTTGATATAAAGACACATTGTAACTTCAAAAGCAAAAGTGACACGGATTTTTGTGTACTTTTGCTCCAAAAAAATTTTAGTTGGAAGGTTTGTTGTCACTTCACTTTGGCGTGAATATCGGGTCTTCTGGCGAAAACGAAATTTCTGGAGTGTTGAACGGCTTCTCCGTAGTAGGGGTTATGCTCTCCAGCACTGAGCAGTTTTATGGTGGCACTCGTTTCCATATCAACAATCTCGGACCTTAAGGTAAAATTAAAGGACCTTATAGTAGAATAATAGCGCATTAAGTCAAAATTATAATAAAGACAGTGAGCATTTTGGGAATTTCCAGATATTCTGTATTAAACAAGTCATGACCTTTTTGTTTATAATCAATTTCCCCAAGGGAATAAAAGTTTGTGGCCAGTCAGTCTTGTTTTTCACATTTGAGAAATAAATAATAAAATTAATTTTTCTGTAATTTTTCTTAATTTAAACTTTGTAATAAAAAAATAAATAAAATATGAAATATTTAATTTTAGTTAATGAACACTTTTTTTAAAACGACTGATGTCTTCTTTCAAACCATTGATAAAAAGTAGTCAATGGAAATACACATCTGTTTTCCCACGAAGCTAGACACTTTCACTAAAAATTTAACATCCCGTAATAATGGTAGTATGCATAATACATTATTAGGATAATAGCGCAATATATTATCAGTTCTATTTATCGTTTTTAAAAAAACGTGTAGTAAGCTAAGACCCCCGCGTTCGTACGGTTCAATCACAAAATTTTTAACTTAATTCCGTTTTGAAATTTATGTTTTTAGTTGCATAAAAAAATGTGAGTTAATATAAACAACTTGCGAAATTCATACCTTTTAACCCGACTGCTTCCTGGAACAAGAATTTGCTTATTTATTTTGTTTCCTATGTTTAAGGAATTGCCACTATACTTAGGACTGATTCACACCAGAGTTACAAGAAACAAATAAAAAATGACTAAGAGTTTTGCGCGTGTCACTTGTCGCTGCGAGGTGAACGGGTTGTCACTTGTCACTCTGATGTGAAGCACGCATTAAAAACGGCTGAACAGCTTATGGTATGAGTGTTGTCGAGGATACCGCGCAAGCAGTAAAAACATCAAGAGGTAAAATTTAGTACACAAAGCTGATGAAATCTTTACCACCTCCATTTATAACGCTTTTTTTAACGAGTAGTAGTTAAATTATTACGTTGGTTCGTTTTTTTTTTTAATAATTTGTTAACCCGTTCCCGTGATTGACTTTTCCCTGGGGTCGATATTTTACCTATTCAGATTTCTGAATCTGATTTAGATTCAAAATCTGAAACGCATTTTATGTCTTTAAACTTTTTGAAATCTGAATTTAGATTAGAGAAATTGTTTCAGATTTCTGAACCAAAAACAGTTGTTTTGTATTTTACTTTTCAGACGCCAGTTTCAGATCTGAAACTAAATTTTGAATCTAATGCCATAACTTTCAGGAGGTTTTTGACTCTGAAACGGTTTCAGAAATAGCCTAAAACAATGGGGTTTTTTTCTCAGAACACTACCAAACACATCAAAAATATGGCATTTTTTGTAATTAATTATATCATTAGACTAAAAAAGTAAATTAGGCAAATACTTTTAAAATACTGTATCACCTGCCTGATTTTAAAGGTGATCTTAATTTGACACAAAATCTCGAACACCTAAAAGAGTCATAAAGCACATTTTATCACACCATTTTTTGTAAAATGTCTGGATAATAATGTTTTTACGCATAGTTTTTATTTATATATACATTTGTGATTTATAACCCTAAAAGCCTTTGTAGTACGCAGACGACATAACAAAACATTGTATTAAAAAATTACAATTCATGCTTTTATTGTGTTAAAAATTAATTTTTAATTTATTTAAACTATTCAAATTTATTATTTAACAAATATTACTGTAGACTCTGCTTCAAGACCCACTTTTCCAATTAAATTGAAAATTGGGGCTTGGAGCTGGGCTTGAACCAGCGACCCTTCCCTCACCGTGGGAACACTCTGCCACTGAGCTACCCAAGGCACAGGAATATTTGGCTAAATCACTCTTTTAAAGTCGTGTTGAACAGCGTCGCGCTGTTGTTGTTTATTCTAAACTATTCAATTAAAATAGAATCAACACTTGTTACAGCTAAGGTTGGAAACTGGACAGGGGCAAGAGCCCTAACCGCTCGGCTATAAGGCCTCTATTGCTAGTTCAACAAAAAGGGTTTATAAAGAAACTGGTCTTAGAATCTGAGACCAGTTTCAGATTCTGAATTCAGTTTCAGAAGTTTAATAAAAAATTAAAAGACACAATTTTTAAGACTCTGAATCTAAATTAAGAAATCTGAAAAGGTGAAATATCGACCCCTGATTATCGTCATCATTTTATAACCATTGTGTTGCCTAAACTCTACGGCGGTAAACTCTACCTATCACCTAGGTTGTCCTAGGTGGTTCCTAATTTCTGAATAAAATTTGCATATTATGACCATACAGCTTTTCCCACTTTGATTTGCCGGTGCGGCGGGATTTCCTTTCCCCCTTCCTTTTTCCCTGGAAAGACTATCCCGGTAAAAAGCCGGGATAGTTTTCAACCCCCAGAAAAACTATCCCGTTTAAAAACCGGGATATTCTTTTCCCCTTTTTTATATTGTTGGTCGTTTGTTATGAATTTTAGCTTGATTTTAAGGTTTTGCTTAGGCTTCTTAGGCAAACTAAGGTTTAAAATGGTTAAAATAGCTTATGGGTTTTATCTCAATAATTTTATGAATTTATAAAAGTATCATAATAACAAAATAACCATTTTAATTTAATGACGTGTTTTTGAAGAATGCGCAGAATTAATATTATAAACTTTATGCAAATTTTTGAAGGGGGGAAAGAATATCTCGGGATAGTTTTTCCGGGGGGGGATTTTTAGGGGGGAACGAGTATTCCTTGACACCGGCACCAACCAACTAATACGGTCCACCCTACAATATAAAGGGCGCCCGGAAAAAATACATTCTGCAAAATATCTTCGGAAAAAATATCTTCTGAAAGACTTTTAAATTCTCAACTAAAGAATACTTTTATTTTCCTAAGCCTAAGCGAAACCTTAAAATCAAGCTAAAACGACATAAAAAAGTTTAAAAAAACCTTTAAAAGTTTTTAATAATACTGAATAATTTACTGCTAAAAGAAGATATTTTAAAAAAAAAAAAAAAAAAAAAGAAAACACCAACCCCCCGTTCCACACCCCCCACCCCCCCGCCCCCCCCCCCCCCGGGGAAAAGCAAATCACGAGAACGGTTTAAATTTGGCATCTATATAGAAGAAACGAAACATTAGAACATCTACCTCAAATCAATTCCTGTCAGTTCGCTATCCGTCGTAGTTCTCCTGGAGTCTTTTGAGATAAAAAATTTGGCGCCTCCGTTCGACTCTTTCCTCTGGCGAATACTCGGCCGCTTGCTGAGCACGTGCGGAAATTGCGGCGAGTAACCGCTCGCCCTGATGACGTCAACGCCGATTTTGCCGAATGAGGAGTGATGGGACGATTGCGGCGCCGAGCGCCCCCTGGCGGCTCCGCGGTAAATCAAACTAACCGACCGCTCCAGCGCATTATTCCGGGAGGACAAGTGGTCAGAGCCTTGGGAATGGGTGGAGTTTTGCTGAGACAGAGAACCCTTTTGTTCCTGGTTCTGATTGGGCAGATAGATTTTGGGATTGAGCTCCGTCTGCTGATTGGGTTGATTAATCACGGGATTTGAATGGGGGGCGGAGCGTATGACACAATCGGGTGGGCGGGTTGGAATCGAGCGGTCCCCCTCTTCAGAAACGGCTTTCTTGGGGAGCTTCGGAATTCGAATGGTGATTTCTTCGAAACTTTTCTGCCGCATCAGTTGAGACGTCCTTCTATCCAAAGTTTTTTCGCTCATTTCGAATAAATTCAGTTTACTGTTTACAGTACCGGTGTAATAAAATAATTTTAGTTATATAGCAATTTGTTGTTCCTTGTTAACTTCACATAGTATAAACATATGTATAGTTGCAGCTTACTGCCTGACCGAATTTTCACAACAAATTCGTAACTCGCACTTTATGCTTGTTAAAAAAATTGGAATGTGTAACTTGATTACTGAAGCAAATCTGAATATTTTGAGTAAATACAAATACTAAAATACAAACACTAAAAAATATTGACAAATTATTATTTATAAGTAACATCGATGAAATGATGATTAATATTAATTAATATTAATATTAATATTAATTAATATTAATGAACATCGATGATTAATAACTACTGGCGAGTGTAAAAAATTCTGTAAGATTTCCAACATAAAACCCGTGTGGCGCAGAGGTAGTGCGCCGGACTCAAAAGAATAAGGAAAGCACGAATCCAGATACGAATAACTTTCTTTCAATATTCACAACAGTCTGCTATGTCACCTCGAGTTATGGGTTTTTTACAATATTGTAAAAATTTGGCAAGTTCCAAAAAACACCTAGCATATAAATATACAGTTAAAAGTACAAATTTTAATTTACTTTTGTTTATAATTAAAGAATTTTTCTTTTGGAAAAGCTTAAAATGAAGTCCATTTTAATTAATTATTTGAAATTGCTCTTGAATACCAAGAAAACGTTAAAAATTATAATTTAAGTTCTATTTTTTATAAACTTCACTTAAATTTGTGCTAAAAATTTACTTGCTTAAATTAATATAAAAAAAATCATGATTAATTCTTATCTAGTTCTGTTTTATTTTAATGTTTTAATATAAATTTTAAAAAAGCATTGCTAAAATAAAACAGTAATCTAAGGCTATTTTCTAACAGTTGCAAAAAATTAAGAATATCCTTTTTTCATCTCATATATGTATGTTTGTACTGTTGATTTTTATTTTCATACAATGTATATCATGTATCTTCTAGAACTATTCCAGGTTTACTTGCTACCGTAAAAATTCTTTTTAATTCTGTACCCTAATCACTAAAAAAATCAAACTTATCAAACTTATAAAAATCAAACTACAAAAATACGTAAAAAATTTAAGAACCATGCTGGACACTTAAAAATATATGTAAAAAACTAAACAAAAAAGCAATAAATGTCTCAATAATAATTATATTCGAGCAATACAATTAATTTTATAAGTAAAAATAACCAACTCATTCAAAAAAGATCATTATAGGAAGAATTTTCATTAATTTTTTGAGCACTACGTATTAAAGTGACACTATTCGCATTTTTATTTGACAGCTTCAAATAAAATCTATGAAACGTGAAAAATTTTATATTTTACTAATTGTTGTTTTAATTTCGCTGAATTGTGTACTATTATAATAAGTAATCGTTCTTCATTGAAGTAAAACTTATAATTTATCAAAATAAAGTTTCATCATCGTTGAAAATTATTTTAGATATGTTTAGAACTTTTATGAAAACATTCGCACGTTATCTAAAACTGCTAAGACGTTATAAAAAATAATTTTCTACTGTTATCAAAAATATATAATATAATAAAATAATAAATTCCGTGGAGAGTATGTCACTATAATAGAAGTGCCATTTAAATGGCCGATTTTCAAAATATGGCATTATAATAGGAAACGCCGTCCCCATGTTTATATATATTTCATGTTTTAGAAAGGAGTAGTTGCACAGTTTTCAGTATATTATATATTTTGCTATATGCTTTTTCAGTATATTGTTATTAATTTGCTCACAGTTTCATTATCTTTTACATCTCATATGTAGTTGATAATAAATAAAACGCCAAAACACGACTAACAATTTGCAAAAAACATAAAATTAAAAAACACCCATCAGAGTATGTATCACCGATATATGAATAACGTGGAGTTATGAAAATATCAGTTTTTAATTGTGTGCTCAAGAAAAAAACATATTATGCTTTTTTCCAAAGCCTGCTATTTATTTCAACATACTTAGCACACAATTTTAAAATTTTTATACGAGAAAAAATGTTTTATAAAAAATTTTTAAAAATTTGCGGATTTCTGGACAAGAATTTGGGTTTTAAGTTTTTTATTGAGTTTAGAGCACCAAAAAAAACGATCTTATTAAAAAACATCCATTTGTTTTTAATATTAAAAAGTAAAAAAAATCACGACGTTCTAAAAATAAAAATTTATTAGAATTTTAAATTGTCAGTTTAAACAGTTTTGTTGTTGACTTTTTACTATTAAAAAACTAATACATATTGAGCTCTAGTAATATGGATTTTTTCTTTGCGGAGTAAATGCTTGCTGTTCAGACAACTGCTAAAATTATTTGATCCTTAAAACAAGAAACGTAATGATAAAAATAGAAAAAAAAAACTAAAATAACTGATTTAAAAAACAACCCACCCACAGTTAATTAACTATTGTTCTGTTATTTTAGGGTATTTTTAAAATTAGGGAGTGTAAAATTCAGTTTATATACTCAGCTGCCGAATAGAATGGTTGCTCGTAATCTAAGTTTTATATTGCTTAATTTGTAACCGACACATAAAAAGACAATAAAGGTTCTTATGGTGTAAGCGTTCTGCACAAGCTCTGGGTGGAAATGAATTATATTGACAGCACTTGAAGGCCGAATGAACGAAAGATAAGGGAATATTTTAATAACTATAACTCATTACGTTGACTATAACTCGAAATTAACTACAACTATAACTTTTTATGATTACGCTTTCTGGTTTTATTTTTACCAAATTTTAAAAATTAAACAAAAAAATTACTAATGAATAGAGTAAAAAAAAGTCAAATTTTCTAATAAACGCTGGCAGTTTTTTGCTTATGAGTAAACAAGTGATAGTCGAAATAAACTTATGTCGATTCAATTGACTGACAACGCTTTTAAACCTAGTCCGCGCTACCTATTTTTTTAAAGGTTTTATTTTCGAAATATTAAAAAAACTTGCATTTTAGGAAAATTCATAAAATGACCAAAAAAATTAATTAAAAAAAAATCAGGGATTTTATCATATAATATTTCAAGTTCAAGATATCTAGAAGCTTTTCACACACATACAGATTACGTTTTAATTAATATTATTAATATTTCTTACATTGAATGACTGAAGCATTCACTTCTTTAGAGTTCCGGACTTAGTTATATTTAGCCGCTATATTATAAACATATCAAAAGCAATTTCGAAAATAATACTTTTTCGGAATAAAAATTTAAGACCATTAAAATTTCCATTTCCAATTTCCATTATAAATAATTCGTTAGAATTTTTTGTGTTTTTTAAACGTTTTATTTTTGTTTTTCGTAAAAATTTATTGACTTTAATATTTTTATAAGAAATTTTTGCAGCATCAGTTACTATTTTTTTTAAACTACTATTTGATTGTTTAAACTACATTGTTTGATTTGATTGCAGGCGCATTTTTTACAAACAAAAATACCTTTATAAATTTTTTTTATTTCACTGCTTTTGTGCTTCTTTTGTCGCAAGTTTTGTTTTTGTTGCTTATATCAAGTTTGAAGAGCAATTAAGGATTGCGTTTTGAATTAATTAAATAATTTAATTTAATTTTTTATTTCAACGACTATACCTCAAATACTCTCAGTCTCAGCATCTATGGATAGTAAAGGCTGGTTTATAATTATGACAAAACGTCCTTTGGACAAATTCCAATAAACAAAAGTCTTTTGAAGTTTGTTCAAAAGACAAACACAGCGTCAAAACGTCCTTTGAACTTTGTTCTTTGAATTTTGTTCAAAGGACAAAGTCTAAAGGAACGTGTTTATACTTTTTGTCCTTTGGACTTTTTCCTTTGGATTTTGACTTTGGACTTTGTCAAAAGGATAAATTTTAAGTAGGGTTTATACTTTGTCCAAGGGAAAAAGTCGAAAGGGCGTTTTGGCTTGTCTTAAATTGTCCTTTGGACAAAGTCCAAAAGACGTTTTGTTATAAGTATGTACCAGCCTTAAGCCTAGTTTTCATAGCCTCTTTCTATCACAGAGCTTTTAACGCTTGAATTTCTCAAAATAAAGATTGAGTAATATAAAAAGTTAAAAGAATATGTTTCTAAAATTGTTTTTAACCGTTTAAAATCTGGCAAGAAAAGACCTTAAATCTACCCCCGATAGGTGAAAAACAAACAAGAAGAAATAAACTGTTTTGATGTTAAATAGGAAATAGGATTATGTGAGTCAGATAAAAAGTAAAGTGAACCGAACAAAAACCGCATTGAAGGTACAGCGAGCAGGTAATGATATCTTCTATGTTAAAGTTTTGACTCGGTGCGGAGTCTTTAGAGCCGCAATTAGGGAATTTGGAGCCATTGGATAATTGTTAGACCTTTTTTTAGGCTTCGCTTAGGCTTAGGTATAGTTTTAGCGATTTTTATTTTCCGCTCAAAGTTTCCTCGGCTCCATCGACCCTAAACCTTTGACTCTAGGAAACAGGATGAAAGCTATGGCAGTAAATCATCTTTGAAAACAATTATAAGTGGATTGGCACATGTACATAGTCAAGTCATGTAAAAGAAAGATAAAAAAATTAAATTCCAAACAAGGTATGAGTTTTTTGCCGGAATAACTTAATAAAAAAAAATTTTACCGGGTTATTTTGGTAAAAGAAAATGGTTTTGTCAGCATTTCACTTGCTTCAGTCATTAATTTTGCGGCATTATACCAGCTTCCCAGCTGGGGCCACTCCACCAACCACATGTTAACAACCAGCTAAGTTAGCCGGTTATGAAAAAAGTCCTATTTATAAAGTTTTTCTAATAGTTTTATAATATAATATTTGTTTGTTTTAACATATTTGTTAGGGTCAATCAAAATAAAGGATTTTTCATTTTTAAAATTAGAAAATAATACAATAAAATTATTTAATTTGAAAAAACGGCTTTAATATCTAAATAGCTTATTATTTTGTGTTTAAATTAAATATTCGTCATATTGTTAAAATATCATGTTTTCAATTCAAACCAAAAAATGTGAAATTTTACAAAAAACGAAAGCAAAATTTAAACATTAAAAGCTGTTTTAGTAACCGGCTAGTTTAGTCGGTAGTTTCCCTGAAATATTTTTTCCACATACTATATTTCTCAGCCTTTGACTTGCCTCCTGCCTTGCTCGGAAGCAAATTTAGCTGCCTCGTATACCTGCCTCCTAATATATCCATATTTTAACATTCCGCATAGAAAATCGCAAAATTAAAATTATATATATATAAAATTCAAAAGTTAATCTAATCATATAACGAATAAATTTATGTGAAAAAGACTACTTAAGTAAATTAAGCTTATTTCAATGCATTCATATTTACTTCAATCAAAAATAGAAAATAAATCATAATTCTCAGGAGATTCGCCCACTATAACCACATTTTGATTGAAAATTATGTTTTAATACGCTATGTTACATAAAGTAGAAACAAAACAATACGCACAAATCGCGATAATAAAGTTTGTTTTGATTAAAAAGATTGTTTTTTACGAATAATATTAACAATGGTTATATATTTTCATTTATTTATTTAAATTAAAACTTTTTTAGTTTACTTGAAAATTTAAATTACAAAAATAAAGTTTGTTCAAAAAAGATTAAGACTAAAAAATTTTTATGAGAGCATATGTAACTAACGTTTAGACGATAACCACATAATGTATAGTTAATATTAATAAAACTTTTGCATAAATTAACCGTACCGTTAGCGACATATGCTCACCTAAATATTTTTTCCAGACTCAATCATTTTTAACAGGCTTTAAGTTAATATACGTTGTTTACGTTTTTAACTAAATATTTTCTTCTAAATTGTAAATGCAATAAAGTTAACTTTATGACGGCATTCCGACTTTCTTTTTTAAAGGCATCGACCAGATATGTCTGTCCCACGAGACCCATTAAGCTTAGCTTGTATAAAAACAAGGTTTCTCAAAAACTATAACTACGAAACACAACTATCCTATTGGCGAAATTAGAAAATCGCTTTTAACTCGGTAAATATAAAACAATTCAAACATTTCGATATATGCAAATTTAATCTGATTATCGGCAGATTAAACTTATGCTAACCTTGTTAAATTGTAATCCTAAATACAATATTTAACAACAAAACTAAGAAAAATTTTGACCAAAAACTGAAAAATACTTTTGGTAAAAAAATAGCATAGATAAAACACAAAAATACAGTCGATTAATCTTGCAAAAGATATGATACTATAAAAGAAAGTCTATTCAATATTTTCATTTTTCACGGCAAACTATAGAGCACCAAAATATATATGTATATGACACTATGAAATGTGGGTTGTCACTTTGGAAAAAATAATTCATTCAGTTTTTTCGTCAAAAGGCCATAGCGCTATGACAGAACGCAAAGGTTTTGCGTGTTTGGGCTTGACGTATCAGATTCCGCATAAAACTAAACCAAGAACTAATTTAATCATTTGATTCAATTTGTTTTATATATGTGGAACTATATGCATAATCTGTTCTTTAAAAAAAAGCTGAAAATTTTTTCAAACAAGTTGTTTTTTGCACTTTTAAACATTTTAAACCTGAACATTTTAATATTTAATTCATGTTTAATGTTCAATAGTTACAAAAGACGCCGTTCTTATTATCTGCTTTTCCCACCAGTTAAAACAGTTAAAATTTATTATTTTTTTTTAAATTCAAACGCCAAAATTTACATTATGATATAGTCTGAAGTGACGACTATAGTAATCTGATAATAACTGTTATAATATGTGAAGACATCTGATAAAAATATTTATCGTAAAACTCATCTATACTCATGCTTAACATATCTTTCGTCATATAAAATGTAAATTATGCAAGGGAAGAATTAGCATAGGTAGAATTTGCAAGAAATAATAAATTACTGATTTAGTTTTACTTGGGATTTATTACCTTGTGGTTTTTTAGTCAAAGTCGGCAGCAAAAACACTTCACGCAAACAATTTATAAGGTCTAAAATACGTCCTGGCTAAATATAGCTCTATATATTTACGCTAAAAAAGATCGAAGTACGGTTAGATTTTCGCACGCGTTAAACGTCAAAAGAGCAATATAATATCAAAAACAAATTCAAAATCAAACGTCAAATATTTTAAAATGAACTGAAAATATTTTGTATAGCATTTTACTCATTTTAAACACAGATACTATTTTCCTTGATTGTTAAAAACAGTCTAAAAATCAACTTCTTCGGAAAATTTATGGTGTACCCTTAATATAAGATCCAAAGTTACAGAAACTTGATTTAAAAAGGTTATTTTACATGGCACGAAAAAGTGTTTTTATACCAATGTCTAAATCAAATTGGATTTTAATGATAGAACTTCGTTAAAAACACTTGCAGATTCGTGTTAAAACAAAATCAAAATATGATTAGCTAAAGCCAAGTTTTTTATGTCTATAATTAAATAAGTTGTCAAATGATAAAAAAGCTTCTAGACAAGAAGACCTTAGTTACGGGCCAAAAATTCAATTGATTTGGTTTTATATTTAATAAAAACGTGCTTAAACGCTCCTACTCTTTTTGATATGCAAAAACAAAACAGAGAAATGACTCAATTGCAATCTCTTGGCAGAATAAGACACAATAACTTTACTGAACCATTATTCAACACATGTTAGATTAAACTTGAGTGTATTTATTAAAATATATATAATAAGTCATGTTACAAGTATATAGTTTAGTGCTTGAATTGACTAATTCGTCAATAATATAAACGATATTTATTTTAATTTATTCTTTTGGACAGGTTGAGCTCTTGGAAACATGAACCGAATCAAAATCACAAAAGGTTTTTGTTTCATTGACATGTTTCACACATTGTATCATTTCAACATATTATAATATTATAATGAGTAATTTGACCTATCCTTCCTTCACACACACACAAAATAATAATTATAACTGCGGAGTCCTTTAGGGCTGTCACGTTGCTCTATACAGCAATACAGGAATTTTAATTATACAAAATAATTATGATTTTACACAATATCTGAATCTATAAACAAAAAATATCATTATGTTAAATTGTGGCAAAAAAAGAACGAGGAAATAAAGGCAAAAAAACATGAAACGCGTAGTCTGTTTTACATGTGTCAATAAAATTTAAGGAAGTTAAAATTTATGTTGTCAATTGCTTTATTTTTTTCCAAAATATTACTTTTAAAACTACGGCAGCTTGAGGTAAAAAATTTATTAAATATTTTTTCCTTTCACGATAAAAAATTAATGGTCAACTGATTACTTTAGTAAGTTTTGAAAAATTTTTCCTGTTATTAAAAACAAATTACAATATCAAACATTTGTCCGAAGATTTTTGTTAAAAATCTCTAAAAAGTTTTTCTAAAAACTGTTAAATTTTTTTATTTAAATATTTTTAACGATTTTAGAAATAAGATTTTTTTAAATGAACAACAAAAGGCGTTTTAGATAATTATTTTGTATTTGATCACTTTAAAAAGTGATGTTAAGTGTTTGTTGTGACAAAATAAACAAAACAAACTCTAAATAGAGATTTAATAAAAATACATATGTAGCAGTCATGTTTGGTAACCTTTCTTCCAATGCTTCACAAAAAATGAATTAAACAAACTTTTGAAGAATGATCGACAGTTTAGGAAACGTTTTCAGGCAACGACGGTCTCTATTATGTATAAATTTTTAATCTATAGTATAACCCATAAAATAAATAAATTACATTTCCGTACAGTTTACAGTTTACATCGAAAACTTAACATAAAATGTTGCAAACGATTATGATAAAACGAAATTTTTTAAATACAATTTTAAAAATTGTATAGTAAATAAACCAAAAAACAAGGACGAAAAATTCCTTACCATGCATTCAACGGAAATAAAAACTTAAATATTATTTGTTTCCTAAGTTTTAATGGCAAATTAAAGTCCCATAAATATAATACTTTTTCCAGTGGAAATGATTTTTGTGCAAATTTTATAATTTTTTACAGCATATGTTCAAGGAAACAATGAAACATTATGAATACATGTAAATAGTAAAAAGCATCAAAAACACTTGCAATAATCATTAGAGCTAAAAGCGATGTGGCATAAAAATTAAATGTTTTTTTCGTAAAACAAACCAAAGATAATATTGTAAAATGTAAGGAACTTGGGATTTCAGCTGAAACTTAAGTTTGTTGAAACCTATAGACATAAGCCTGAGTTTCATCTTAAGCAAAAGCCAGTTTCTTATTCAAATCCTAAATTCACATTTTTTGGCTCCGAGTTTTCATTATTATCTAAAAATTTCTTGTTTACAAATTCATGTACAATGCTTACTAATTTTATAAATTTTTTCGTACGCGTTTTGTTAAATTTTTTAGAGGTAAAACAAATAAAAAATTTATTCAACATTCGACTATTAGCTACTACTTTCTAAATATTACAAACATAACAATTTACTCAAATTTTAATTTGAAAACACACCCAGGTTAAAATTATTTTTTACTAAAAAAGTCTAAGAGAAATCTATGTTTATAATTTAAAGTCTAATTTAACGTACACACGTTTAATAACCGTATTTTTTAAATAAATAGAATGTTGAGAATAAAAACAAAAAAAACTTCCGATCACAATGAATCTAAATAATAAATTAAAAATTTATCACAAAAACCACTTAAACAAAGCTCACCTTTAAGTGCCTGGCGGAAAAAAACTCGCAATCCAGAATTACCAATGTCCATGACAACAAAGTAACGCCAACTGCTAAATCTCCAAAAACGCATCTTTTTTTCTGTAGAAAACTGGAAGTTGGTAAAGTTGTGGGTGATGTTGAAACGGTATTTTTAACTTCTATTTATTGTACGTTAACTATGTGTTATTTTTAAGTAATGTGTTAACTAATTGGAGTAATATAGGTTTGTCAGAAAATAATATTGGTGAATTAAATACAAGATTAAAACCATATAAAAAATAAAATATCATCACTATGTAAGTACGCAATTGTTTTTTGGACGCGTAAACATACAATTTATATTTTACCAAAACAATATTACTATTTTTTTACAAAAAATATACTATTTTTCAACACGAAACTTTTTATACTTGCATTCCTATTAAAAATTGCTCCAAATTTTCTTATTGAAACAAAATTTCGTTCGGATTTCGATAAAAACCCACACTCTGTTTCTTAAAATCTCGCTTTTAAAATCGAAACAAAAATTTAACTTTGTACTTTTAAGTATTAAAACAGAGCTCAAATTAAAATGAAAATTATCATATTTGGCTATACTTAAGTCATATAATACAAAATAAATACAAGTTTAAAAATATATTTAGTTGTTTCAAATATTTAGTTGATTCTTGGTATGTTAATGTACAACAATTATAACCTGTAATTGACTGTTTGTTTCTTATAAGTTCTTCCATTTCAGGCGGAATCGCGCAAATACGATCAACTAAGGACGTCTGTAACGTTATTAAACTAATTTACACACGAAAATAATTTTTTTTATTATGGTGGTACTTCAATAAAGCATATACTAATTTTTTGTGTAAAAATACCACTCTAAATATTCCGTACAATACAGATTTGAGGTTGTGCTAACACTATTCAGATTAAAATTGCAATATTTTAATGTCGCAGTGTGTTAACAAACTTTACAACTATCACCTCTACCTATTTAGTTATGCGAGTGTCTATATTTCCAATAATATTTTTGACAATAATTTTTTTTTATGTTTCCTGTTTTTTTTTTTAAACAAAAAAGTTAATTAGCCAGTTAACAGAAAATTAAAAAAAGAAATTTAATGTAAATAACAACTTTGTTAAAAAAAATATTAGCCTGTATTTATCAGAAAAAAATTCGAAAATTGAAGCATGTTTTCAGGAAAGTGCTAACATAACGCGTGCAGTTTTTATTTTTACGTTTTTACTAATTTAGTCTTCCATTCTTCATTTATTTAAGGTCTACATATCTCCACCCCACAAGGTAAGATTTATTCATGGTCTATTAAAGGCTGTTTTACTATGTTTTTTTTTGTAAAAATGTTCACTAAATAAAATATTACTTTAGCGAATGCCTGGTGGATAGGCGAAGCTGGTATAGCTGGCATAGTATTTTGGCGACCTAAAAGCTTTCTAAAAGGCTTGATGTAACCCTGACTTATTAGAATGTCTGTTGTGATGTGTCGCAGTTTTCCCGGAGCTACAGTCGATGTGGATAGTGCGGCAGATGGTGTTTCACTTTCTTCATTCAATTTATTAGCTAACGAGCTAAGGAGTTCCAAACTTGCAGAACCGTGCAGTTTATGGGGAGTTTCTTTGGTTTTTACATCCAAACTGTTAATCTTACTGTTTCCCAATAATATTTTAGGTTGTGTGTCGGAATAATTATTTCCCTCCATGTTTTTTAACAATCCTATTCGTTATTTAATTAGTCGGCTCCTTGTTTTACTTTATTCTTATAGTTATAAATTTTTCGTAGTTGACAATACTCAGCGTGTTGCAATAAGTCTAAGTTCTATAAATACCCAAGAACATTTAAAATGTTTTGAACCAGTGAAGTAAAAGATAGATTTTGAAAAAGTGAAGTAAACGATAGATAACGTAAAATTATATTTTTTTATCAATATATCATTTTTTTCCTTACCTAGTAGTTTTCAAGTAAAAATTAAACGATTTCGAATCTGCAAAAATATGTAACACAAAAAAATAACACAAACGTATTAAAACAACCCTTTAATATTTTTCATAAATAAAAAAAATTTACCATTTTTAAATTCTAAATTCTATTATTTGGATTTTGACAAAATTAACTTAAAAACAGTGTATTTAACATCTAAATTTATAACCTTTATTTTTAAATTGAACTATAATTAAACATTTAATTTTGTTTCAACCTATTAAAACAATGGAATTCGTTAAAAAATCAACAAGTAGTTAGACAAAATAAACATGAACTATCACGGCAATTTTGAGTGACATTCAAAAAAAAACACAAAATAGCGAATATAAATTTAAAAGTATGACAAATTCAAAACTCCCATACAAGGTGTTATAAATAACGAACGCCAAACTTCTGACAGTCGCAAAACACATTTTACTTTTAGTAAATGAATAATAAAGAAATAAATAACGAGATTTACGAAAATCTAGAATTGGTTTTTCCACAAAATATAAAATACAATTATACAAATATGAAACTTTTTTCAATTTTGTTTAATTTGTCATGTTATTTATAGTTGTCCTACAAGACATTCAATCGACCGAGGTCCCATAAGAAATAATTTTCATAAGCATGGTTGGCACGCAGCAGATTGGTCTTTCCGTATGATGTTTATTTTAGTAACAGTTCAGAAATTTTTGTGCGGCGTTTCCAAACAAAAAAATTCAGACGCTTTGACAGTTGCGAACTCACTTTTTAACCAAACCGTATGCAGATTATTCCTTATGTGATTTTGGTCGATTGTAAAACAATATAAATAAATTAACATTTAAAAATTTTTTGCAGCCAAAAAAACAGGCAAATGGAACAGTTGGATTTCTAAATATTGCCACTGAAGATTTGGTCGATTAATTTGTCACTGGAATTTTTATCTGAATTTATTTAATTTAAAACAATTTTTCCGTGCGTCCAAATGGTGAATATTTACTTGCGTCTTATGTTTATTTTTCAATGTATTTTGTCAAGGTGCTAATATGGCCAAGAAGTTTAACGGTCTTCCAGTTGCTTGAAACATTAAATGTACCGGACTGAATTAGACTTCAAAAACAAACAAACACGCCAGGATTTTAAAGACCTTCTAAATGTCATAAAGTATCGTTCCTGATCACGTCATATATGTTTTGCGTTGTGGGAATGGTTATAAAAAGAGCTATTTTAGCCAATTAGCGCTTGGAAAAAATTGATCTCCAATGAATATGGAATCTCTATTTTTTTCTAAGCGCTAATTGGCGAAAAGTGATTCTATAATGTCAAAATAACTCTGTGAGCATATTTAACACTGAACAACTTCCGTTTAAATGGGAGGGTTTTGACCATCGTTAATTAACGATTGTTAAAACAAATCCTTGAAAAGCAAACAAATCATCCATGTTATTTACTTATAATTAAGGGGTTTGACACAGTGTTGCATGAAAAATTACCAAGTGAATTACAAAAGTAGGAGTTAACTGAAAGTTTTGAATAAGATGAAAAAAATTTTGTCAGGAAAGAGCACGAAAAAAAATTAAATCGCGACGAATCAAAAGGTTAAAAATTAAAAAAAAACTTTATGGTTCTGTTTAGGTCTTTTTTATTTGCATTAATTATTTAGTAGATTGTGTTAAGCAATCTTAGATTGAACTGTTCGCAGACAACGCAAAGTGTACTCAGATTTTTCGCCCATCAATATGGAAAAAAAGTTTCAAAATTACAGGAGAATCAAAATCGCCTTAGCAATAAGGTTTGGACAGCTAATTGACAGTTAAGATAAGCTTAAGAAAAATATGAAGTTTTTTATATTGGAACAAAAAGTAGACGAATAAAAATATTATTATTTTATTGATAATAGAAAATTTTTCACTACTAAAACAGTCTTTTACTTAATAGTCTTTATGTCAAAAGATTTAAAATTTTTATCAAACTGCAGATTACAGGCAAAGAAGCCTTCAAAACAACCTCTCTTATTTTGAAACTTTTATTTTTAATTCAACTCAAAATTTGGTACATGTCAGTCAGTTTGACACTGCATATGTCAAACCTACACTGGAGTATGCAAGTGTAGTATGGAATTCTTGCACAAAGCAGGATATCAATTTAATTTAAAAAGTTCCAAAATTTTTTTTACTGCAATTTAAAGCTTATGATTTGTAATTTGCGTCCGTTATTATAATAGATTAAATTATTTATATCTTAAAAAATTACAACAAAGAAGAAATATAACTGATTTATCAGTGTGTTAGAAAATACTCAATGTGCAGACGAATATTTTATTTAAAATCATAAGATGTCACTTGCTTAAAATTAATGTACAAAAAAACTAAAATAAATTTAAAAAAATTTTTATTAGAATAGTTTATAAATGGAACGCACTTTCTCAAAAACAAGTCTCAGCCAAATCTTTACCTATGTTTAAGAAGTCTATAATGAGTCATTCAGTTTTTTCCTTATAATATGAAATCTTTGAACCACATTTTAGTAAGCTTCGTTCTTGTTATTTATAGTTCCTTTTTATTTAATTATTTATTTTTACAGTGCGGAAATGATCGATTCGAAATTTTTTTTAAAAGTGAAAAAAAAATTGTTATTGCTTATAGTTAACTGTTCTGCACTGTTTTATTTCTCACTAGAATAAAAAACTTTAAACTTTGAACATAAATTTTAGTACGCACAACTTACTGTTCTGCAAACAATACTATGTATTATTTGAAAAATTTATTTTGATTTTACAGCAAAAAAAATAATATTTATGTCGGACAAGAGGTGTATCAATTGATTTTGTCATTTTTTAAAGAATTTGGAAATTTTACCCAATGGTTTTAAAAAAGTGCTTAAATTTATAAAACTTGTAAAATTTAAAATTATTGATACTGAACTAATAGTATAGTTCAGTAAATAAGGCATAGGTCTAGAGCGTTATTTCTCTAATTTAGGTCCTGTAAAAATTTTAATTTTTCAGTTTAGGAAATTGGTTTGCGAAAAAAAGTCTGGAATAATATCAATAATTAAAATCTTAAATGGAATTTAAGTAAAAAATAACGCAAAAAATAAGATAAAAAACAATGAAAACGCGCTTAATAAAAAGACTTTATATGCCAAAAACAAATACTGATAAAGTTCTATTTTATAACCATAGCTGATGTGATTTGTTAGAATTTGAACCAGACAGAATAGAATTTAAATGAAAAATATGAAAAAAGTGTAATTGACAGATTGTTTATTGAAATTTCTAAAATCCATTGTACCTCTTTTGTAGTGAAAAGTAGTTTTTACTATAATTTATTCTTAAAACAACTTAAAAAATAAAGAAATATGTTATATATTTACATAATTTATCTAATTTGTTAACTAGTTAATCATAATACTTATTAAAAGTATTTATGGAGAAAGAACTGTAGAGCATAGCAGTACACCATACAAAGCTAAGTTTATACTTTTAACGCACTATTTGTATATAAAACAAAACTACTATAATTACATAAAAATATTTCAATATTTTTTATTTAGTATTTCAATATTTTTTATTTAGTTAAAAAAACCTTAACAAATTTAGAAATGAAGTTTTTAAAGCATTAATTAATGCAAAAAATTCTAAACCTTGTACAGTATTAAAATCAAAATTTAACTTGTTGCTACGGGAAATAGAAGATTATTTAAAGAAAAACGAAATAACGAAATTGCAAAAAATATTTACTGTTTTAATACTCCCATAATCTTGTTTGTTATGATATGGCCTTTTTATTCTGATTGAAAAAACTAATGTACCATTTCACCGCACACGCTAATTGCGAATGTCTGTATTCATGTCAAGAACGTAATTACCATTTTTCCATTCTCTAGAGACAAGAAAAAATAATTATTTAAAATTTTCAAAATTTTGTTCTTTAAATCTATCAGTTTTAATTGGATAAGACAAGAAATAATAAAAGATACTTTTGCGAACAACTAAAAAAGCAAAAAAATCTTAGTTTCCCTAAAAATAAAAATCTAACCCTACATATTTACAACCAAATAAAAATATAAAAAATCAGTGTGATATTGTAACTCTGCTAATAAACGACGTTTTTTTCGCCTAAAGTATATGACACATTGCGGACTGCTGATGGTTTTTTGTTATTGACGATAAATAGTGATCATGACCTTATCTAGGCCCTAATTTTTGTTTATTAATTTCAAAAATATTGTTCATTATAGGATTTAGCTGGTGCAGCTACCTTATTCCTCGAAGTCAAATTTTTTTGCGTATAACTTTTGGCTGTGTTATAAAACGAATAATTTTTCGCAACTGTTAGCAAAAAAAATATTGCATAATAACTAATTAAAAATCGAACACAGCTGAACATTGATTGTTTTAATGTATTGTGTCATTGGAGTGTTTTATATTTTTATTGCTTTCTTCTTTTTATTTTGAATAAAATTTCAGTTAATTTGTTTACTTGTCTTGGTGTCAGTATTACAATGAATTAAGTTCGAGGTTTCTGGCGAATCAAATAAATTAGTTCAAAACGCAATAAATTGTTTATCGTTGTATTTTGCTTTATAAACAGATTAAAAACAAAAAAAAGATTAAATATGATATAGTATATCATTCCAAAATTTTATTTTTAAGTGTTTTTCAAAATAAACATTAATTAAAAGGTGGAACAAAAATTATTTTAATCACACTAATCCGTAATATTCCGCAAAAATTGTTTTTTTAAGGTGGAAAACTTAATACTTCTTATCTACAGTTTTGTAATGTATTGATTGTACAATTCCCACCACAGGCAAAAACTGGCATGTGCAGCTAATAGCAGCGTCATAGCAACGATTTTGACTTTTGCAGTATAAAAAATGGTTTCTAGAACAATTATATCTTACACTAAAATAATGTGAATTTGTGTTGACAATAAAAACAATCACAAATCAATAATTTATTTACTTTTTTCAGCATAAAAAACCTACTATGAAGGATATAAATAAGAAGAAAAAAAATTAGAAGCAATTTTAAGTGCACCCATCTGTAAAAATGATCTATTTTCTGTAATCAAATCAAAACCCTGACGCACAATGATAAAACAAGACACATGGGATCAGTAATAAAAATCTTTAAAATTTTTATAAAATTAGAATGGTTGTTATTTAATAAAACATACATGTCAAAATAAAAAATGTACTTAACAATTAAAAAAGCGGGTATTATATACACAAAATAAAATTCAGGGTAAAAAAGTCTAGCAGTGTGTATTAAAGTCGAATTTTAATCGAATTTTTAGTTACTTACGTTATATTTATATATGACTTATAAAAAAGTCCTGATGCTAAAAGCTAAAAACGCAATTATGTCCTTAAAAAACCTTACAAAGTTAAACAAACTAAGTAAAATGTATGTATGCATATAGATTTACAATTAACAGCTGATCAAATGTCTTATTTCATAATTTATTGACAAATCATGTCTATATCGGATATTTATTAATGTTTTTACTCATGAAATTTGACAAAATCATTTTTAATTTAATATAATCATATTTAACATTATACAGAATGCAATACTCCAAAGTTATTTTTAATACATAATTGTTAAAAAATTAAAGAATAAAAAAATTTGAATTTAAAACCAGAAAATGAAAAAAATAAATCAAATAACCGTATAACGCTAACAACAATGAAAGAATATGGCTTTTTGCCGTAAAAACTGAAAGCAATTATTTATTTCGTTTTTTGACGTAAATTTTGATTTCTATAAAATAAGTACATTTCTATATAGAATTTCCTGTTTTTGGAGTTTTACGGCTGTCAGAATTAAAGCCGAAATACATTCAAAGACACATAAGAATCTAAAATGCTAGATAGGTTAAAATAGCTTATTTTTTATTCCCTTCTTCAAATTGCAACTCTCAGAATTCTAAAGGTATAGTAATTTTTGATGTCAATATGAATGTCTCCCGAATTGAAAAGCATTATGCACAATTTTTACTATTTTTTATATGTATAAATTTCTCGGTTCCTGTAATTAAACCCAAATAACTATATTACATGCAAACACCAGCAGTAAAAAACACGAGTTTTTATGTTTTACATAAAAACAAGGACGTATATAAGTGCACACACTAACGAAACAATTAAAATCATATATCGTCCATACTGCCACAAAATGTATAAAAAGCGGTTTTGTATTGGTGTGAACTAATTTGTATAACACAAAAATAAAGAAAAATGTTACTATGAGTATCATTTACTACTAATTGGGGTAAACCCTAATTGCCATATTGTCTTAATTGCAACGTGGTATAATCAAAGCGTCACCCAATCACACATCGAAACAAACACTATGGTAAATTATATCTGGCTGACCCCGTAAAATTGTATGGGACAGATGTGAAGACTAATTAAAATTATACGATTTTTACGTCTTTATAAAAATAACAAATTGAAACCTAGAATTTTTTAATCCCACTTTTTCACAAAATATAAACTAATTCCTCAAGTTTAGCCATAAAAATTTATTATATTAAACCGTTTTTGCTTAAAATTTTTAATTGTTTGTTGTTTAATAGTCGATTCAATATAACAATTCATCAAAGTCAGCAAGATTTTATTTGCCTATAATTAAAAACACCCAAAAAGCCCCAGTTGGGTGCATTCTACTTAGAGCGTTTTTCAGCTGGGCCATTAGATCTGCTCGGGTATTTTATGCACTAACATATTATTCTCTATTTTAATGTTATATCAAAGGTGGATAATCTAATAAAGGTATGTCACAGCGGTCTGTAGCAGCGTGCATCATAAAATCCAATTCGGGCCGCATGTCCGGCCAAAAGCCGCATGTCCGGCCAAAAGCCGCACGTCCGGCCAAAAGCCGCATGTCCGGCCAAAAGCCGCATGTCCGGCCAAAAGCCGCACGTCCGGCCAAAAGCCGCATGTCCGGCCAAAAGCCGCATGTCCGGCCAAAAGCCGCACGTCCGGCCAAAAGCCGCATGTCCGGCCAAAAGCCGCATGTCCGGCCAAAAGCCGCACGTCCGGCCAAAAGCCGCATGTCCGGCCAAAAGCCGCATGTCCGGCCAAAAGCCGCATGTCCGGCCAAAAGCCGCATGTCCGGCCAAAAGCCGCACGTCCGGCCAAAAGCCGCATGTCCGGCCAAAAGCCGCACGTCCGGCCAAAAGCCGCATGTCCGGCCAAAAGCCGCATGTCCGGCCAAAAGCCGCACGTCCGGCCAAAAGCCGCACGTCCGGCCAAAAGCCGCATGTCCGGCCAAAAGCCGCATGTCCGGCCAAAAGCCGCATGTCCGGCCAAAAGCCGCACGTCCGGCCAAAAGCCGCACGTCCGGCCAAAAGCCTTGTGGCCGGACATGCGCCTTAACTCCCTTGTGGCCGGACGTGCGGCTTTTGGCCGGACGTGCGGCTTTTGGCCGGACATGCGGCCCGAATTGGATTTTATGATGCACGCTGCTACAGACCGCTGTGACATACCTTTATTAGATTATCCACCTTTGGTTATATATATTTGGGTGTCATTTTGATGTAAGTTGTATGTTGTTTGGTCCATCAATGATGCAATAATTATTGTGACTGCATTTTTTGAATGATAATGTACATAGTAGAGTGCCATACGCTTTTGTCAGAAAGTAAAAACAGGTAAAATCACGATTATTATATTCTGGTTGCGTCTCGTTCCGCAGTTGTGAATGTAGAAATTAAGCCTCTTTCACACCGAATGGCAAGTGACAAGTGACAACGGGTTCACATTGCAGCTACATTGTATACAAATGATGGTTGGTTTATACTTATGTAAAAATGTCATTTGGACAAAGTCCAAAGGACGTTTTTACATAAGTATGAACCAACCCTGACAGTTTACAAGTGACAAGATGTTAAACGCGCGGAGAAAGCGTTGTCACTTGCCATTTGTCACTTGTCATTTAGGTATGAACACCAGCCCTAAGTCTACTGTAATATTGTAATGGAAAAATACTCACCCGATTCGTAAATTCCGCGTCAATTATTGTTATTGTCCAGCCGAAAACTGTTAAAAAGACGCAGAGGTAACTCAGGTACTTACGGTCTTCGAAGTATTGCGTCTGGAAAAAAAACTATTAAAGTTGTGATATAACTCTTATTGTATAGGTAAAAAGAAACGGTTTACAAAAGAACACAGTCGATAAAATGTTTATTGAATACATGATTTTACGTGAAGTTTCGATTGTATCGCAAAATCATCATCAGATGGACTAAAATGCAAAAATATTTCATGTATGGAAAATATGCTTCAACCGTGCAATTTGAGGTGAAGATTTCTAAGCGAATTTGGTGCGTGATTTATTTAACCCTTTCCATTGTTATCGCTGCTCAAACGCGGAGTGTATATCGCGTTTCGTGTCTCGGTGTAAAAAAAAACCATTAGGGTCGATGGAGCCTTGGGAACTTAGGCTGGAACTTGGAGCCGTAGGAGGAAAACTTAGAGCCAAAAGTAAAAAATGCTAAAACGTTAACCTAAGCCTACGCGAAGCCTAAATTCAACCCCGAACTAATCTCTATTTAATAATTATAATCTCCCTTCTTTAATAATTATGGATTTCATTTGCGCCAGTTTTTGGCTAAATATTGTTCAAAAAACCAACTTTTTTATAGCCTGCTATAAGTTCTATATATCTAATAGAATTACATTTTATCCTTAAATCTCACATAAGCAAGATTGAGCTCTGAAAAGAACGTTTACAACGGTTTAATCACCTTAATTCTTTTGTTCGCGTAAGAAATACTCAACGTAATATTCATCCTACTTAATGACCATGCGTAGCTTATCTTATCTTATCTTATCTTATCTTATCTTATCCTATCTTATCGTATTTTATCTTATATTATCTTACTTAACTTATCAGTTACGCTGAATCCATGCTTATATCCATTAAGCGACACCGTATGCAAATTATTTCTTACGAGAGAATTATAGATTATTACTTATTTTTCCCGATTTTATGTCCCATTAGAGTTTCGGTGATCATTAGATTTTTATACATGACCACCAGTTGTTTTGCGAATAACTCATGCTTATGAAAATTAAACTACACCGTATGCAAATTATTTTTTACGTTAAATTTGTCTATTCTCACTATATTTTTTCGATTTCACGGCCCATTAGATCTTCGGAGATTTTCAGCTTTCTACCTGTGGTCGCCAGTGGTTTTGCGCGCAATTCATGCTTATGCAAACTAAAGTACACCGTATGCAAATTATTTCCTACGTTAAATTTATCTATTCTTACTTTATTTTTTCCGATTTCGTGGCCCATGAGAGCTTCGGAGATTGTCATTTTTCTGCCGGTATCCCCCAGCAGTTTCCGAACAGCCACCGTTTCCCCGTTGGCCTCCGGCAGGAGTTCCACCGCCGATGTTCCGGCGCCCAAGTCGATCCCCTGGTGGACGTCGAAGGAAACAGCGCTATCGCACACGTTCTGCCGGTAGAGGAGATCGTGAACATTCTTCTTGGACGATGATTGGCTGACGGCGGGAGTGGTGTTTTTGCGCGACGTTGGTTGGTCGGAACTCCCCACCTACGGGCATTCGTCAATTGCGGATTTTATTTAGGTTAGGTATGCTTTTTTTAAATTTAAATCTAATTTTAAGTGGTAGATTTTACTTATATTGATATCAAATAATTTCAATAATAATACCGTTTAAATAACAGAAATGCTTAGCCTATAATTACGAAGTCTTTAAGAGTTGCCTTGATGGTCATAATTAAAATTAAAGTTTGCTTGAGACATGGTAAAAAGGCAAAAATAGAGTAAAGATTTTTTTCCAACGTTTCGATCCGCTAAAACAGATCTTCATCAGGGTCTAAAATAACTTAGCCTAGCTTAGCCTATATCTTACTTTAAAATTTTTTTATCACGTTAAGTAGTTTTTTGATTTTGTATAATACTTTTGTTTGCAGTTTGTATTTGTATTATTTTACAAAACGGTTTACAGAATTTACAGTTCCAAAAAAAAATTAAAAAAGACATATAAATTGTTTATAACTTTTGGTTTTATGTAATTTTAATAAAAAAATAGTTTGCGTTTTTATTTTGAAATAAATAAAACCATTTGTTTTTTAACCTAACCAGCAGGTTTAATAATCATTAGCTAATTTTATTCGGCAATTGACATTTATACATACATAAATGCAATTTTAGACTTTTGGTCGTAATTTTACAAATAAAAAATTTAAAGTTTAAGATTGAACTCTTTAAGTTTATGTTATTATAACGTTATTTAATTTGAGGAATTTGACTTAAAACTTACACATTTTAGTTTTGCTAGTCTATTAATTTAGGTTTTAGCTGCACAATGAAAAAATTTAGTGCAAAATATTTCTTTCTATCTCAAAATATGCTTTCTTATAAATGTTTCAGTGCACATTACACTAAAATTTAAGTACCATTTTTGAGCAAAGAATAAACGATTACGACGGAAATTTGAAAGTACAGAAACGTCTCAAAGAATATTTTGACTAATTATATTAGAAAGAGAACACTGGGTAAAAATGAACGCTAAAAAATATCCGAAATTTCTTACGAGAAAAAAATTGATATATCATAGAATAAACTAAATAGTAATTTATTTCCATAATCAAAATTTAAGTACCATTATTACTATTTGATTTGATTTGATTAGTTTTTAAAAAATTGAGTTTTACACAACTGCAACAACAATGAATACATATTTCTTCGCAATTAAAACTGAGGAATGCCCTTTTTCGCTTCCCAAGAATAGTTTCACCTTTTTCAGCAGTTTTCCAAAACGACGGCGGTTTGGTATGACGGCTCGGAAGACCTCCGAACTCAGCTGGTAAATGGAGTGGCGCTTGTTGCGCGCTTTCAAATGCACCTCCGTCTGCACCGAATGGGACCTTTCGCGTTGCATAAGGAAGAATTTACCTGAAATGTGCCATAAAATTTAAAAACATTCAGCAATAAAAAATAGATAAATATATGTAAATAATTGAGGTTTAAAATTAAAAAATGCTAAAACCTAAAAAAAAGTCCAAAAATTTTGCGATGGCTCCATGTTCCCTACTTGTGGCTCTAAAGTCCTTGTATCAATAAATGGTAATAGGGTAGCGTTTAAAACGTTTCAGTGCCCTAGGGCGCATCCTAATTAGAGCGTGCCGCAGTTTTGACAGTAAATGTTTCTAAAGAATGATGTTTTGAAGTCGCATTTTTTTTAATGTTATATATACATTTGGTATTAGTGCTCTTTTAACCCTGTGCTTGCAAATAAATGTTATATTTTGCTTAAACATTTTAATTGGTGTCTAGTTTCAAAACTCCGATTTTTTCGCAATTCCCCAGCGTCCGTGTAAAACATTTGTAAAGCGCTAGTATAAAACTAGAGACAAAAATAATAAACGTAAATAATATGTAAAGCTATATAAATAAAAAATATGTCAAATTATTTTTTATTATTATATTTTGAAAAAATAATATTTGAGCTTGTATTTATTATAGTTTTAATGCCAACTTTTCTGGCTCGGAGATGTATTTTTTTATAAACAATCAGCGCACAAAGAAGTTTCCGCATTAGAAACAGTCCTCCAAATTCTTTAATATTACTTTTTAAACGCTATATATATATATATATATATATATATATATATATATATATATATATATATATATATATATATATATATATATATATATATATATATATCCATATATATATATATATATATATATATATATATATATATATATATATATATATATATATATATATATATATATATATATATATATATATATATATATATATATATATATATATATATATATATATATATATATATATATATATATATACATATATATATTTATATGGATATATATATATATATATATATATATATATATATATATATATATATATATATATATATATATATATATATATATATAGCGTTTAAAAAGTAATATTAAGAGAATTTGGAGGACTCGTTCAAAATGCTGCAAACTTCTTTGTGCGCTGATTGTTTATAAAAAAATACATCTCCGAGCCAGAAAAGTTGGCATTAAAACTATAATAAATACAAGCTCAAATATTATTTTTACAAATATCATAATAATGAAGAATAATTTAACATATTTTTTATTTATATAGCTTTACATATTATTTACGTTTATTATTTTTTGTATCTAGTTTTATACTAGCGCTTTACAAATGTTGTACACGGACGCTGGGGAATTTGCAAAAAAATTGGAGTTTTGAAACTAGACACCAATTAAAATGTTTAGCAAAATATAATATTTATTTGCAAGCACAGGGTTAAAAGAGCACTAATACCAAATGTATATATAACATTAAACAAAATGCGACTTCAAAACATCATTGTTTAGAAACATTTACTGTCAAAACTGCGGCACGCTCTAATTAGGATGCGCCCTAGGGCACTGAAACGTTTTAAACGCTACCCTTATTACCATTTATTGAATACGAGAGGACTTTGAGCCAGTGGAGCCATCGCAAAATTTTGGACTTTTTTTTTGCAGTTTCACATTTTTTTAAATTTAAACCTAAATTATTTACATATATTTATCTATTTTATTGCTGAATGTTTTTAAATTTTATGGCACATTTGCGGGTTGACCCAAAAAAAACAATTCGGACAAAAAGTTGTTGAAAGGCCGACGAGCGCCACTCATTTCGCTACAAAAAGTTACTTTCAAGCCGTGGTGCCCGGAACTCGCCGTATTTTGGAAAAGACTGCTGAAAAAAATGAAACTATTCTACAAAAGGAGAAAACAATTCATTGTTGTTTGCAGTTGTGTAAAACTCGATTTTTTAAAAACTAATCAATCGAATCAAATAGTAATAATAATTTACTAAATTTTAATTTGAAAATAATTTACTATTCAGTTTATTTATGATATATGCAATTTTTTTTCTCGTAACTCAGAATATTTAGCGTTCATTTTTACCCGCATATTGATTCAGTCGAAATATTCTTGAGACGTTTCTGTACTTTCAAATTTCCATCATAAACATTTCTCTTTTTGCTCAAATATTACTTTGAATTTTCATGTTAATGTGCACTGAAACATTTATAAGAAAGCATATTTAAGAATAAAAAGAAATATTTTGAAAACATTTTTTTCATTGTGCAGCTAAAACCTAAAAATAAGCAAAACGAAATGTGTTAAGTTTTAAGTCAAATTCCTCAAATTAAATAACGTTATAATAATAAACTTTAAAAAGTTAAATATTTGAATTTTAAATTTTTATTTTGTAAAAATTACGACCAAAAACTAAAAATTGCATTTTATATATGTATAAATCGATTGCCGAAATGAAATTAGCTAAATTTTGGACCTCCTCGATTAGGTTAAAAACAATGGTTTTATTTATTTCGAAATGAAAACGCAAACTATTAAAATTGCATAAAAACCAAAAGTTCTTCTAAACAATTTATATGTCTTTTTTTAATTTTTTTTTTGGAACTGTAAATTCTGTCAACCGTTTTGTAAGAAAAATAATACAAATACAAACTGCAAACAATCGTAACGTGATAGAAAAAATTTTGAAGTAGTAGGCTAAGCTTGGGCTCATGTTCAAACCCTGATGAAGATCTGTTTTGAAACGTTGTCAAACTGTTTCCTCTCCTTTTTTTGCCTTTTTCCCGTCTGAGACGAAGTTTAATTAGGTCAAAAAAAAATTTGGCAACTCTTGAAGACTTGGTTTAACGTAGGCTACGAGTCTGTTATTTTAAACGGTATTATTATTGAAATTTATTTGATATCAATATAAGTAAAAAATGTCACTTAAAATTAGATTTAAATTTAAAAAAAAAGCATACCTAACCTAAATAAAAAATCCGCAAATTGAGCAACGAACAATGCCGTAGTGCCAAAAATTTCCGACCAACCAACATCGGCGCCGAAATTCCCCACTCCCGCCGTCCGGCCCGATCATCGTCCAAGAAGAAAAAACTGTTCACGATCTCCTCTACCGGCAAACTGTGTGCGATAGCGCTATACGAGACGTCCGCCGGGCGCCGGAATTGGGCGGGGTGGAACCCCTGCCGAAGGCTGAGCGCGGGAATTCGGCTGGGTATACCGGCAAAAAAAATCGACAATCTCAAAAACTCTCATGACCACGAAAATCAAAAAATAAAGTAAGAATCAATTGATACAACGAGATAGAACTTAGGTCGGTGTAGTTTGGTTTGCGTGAATTGCGCGCAAAAAGATGGCGACGAGCAGGTAGAAAGCTGAAAACCAGAAAGTAACAGTGAAATCGAAAAAAAATATAGTGAGAAAAAATAACGGAATTTTAAAAGGCATTTTCATACGGTGTAGTTTAGTTTTCATAACAGTAGTTCGCAAAAGCTCAACTGGTATATGAAAAAAAAAAAAAAAAAAAATTTTCTAATGGGACGTGAAAATCGGGAAAAATAATAATCTATAATTCTCTCGTAAGAGAATAATTCGTGCGCTCCAAAAAAAAAAAAAAATCAATTCAGCGTAACTGAATTGGGTTAGGTCAAATTCTGATATAAGAATACGATAAGTAGGATAAGAATAAGAATAAGAATAAGATCAAGTCGTGGCGCTACGTGGTTTGGTGAAATCTACGTTGTCAAATTGTTCTTCCAAAAAAAAACGAAAGAGAGAATTAAGGTGATTAAACCGTTGTGATAAGAACTCAAATGTGCTATGTAGTCAAAATGTAATTCTATTATACTATGAAACTTATAGCAGGCTATAAAAAAAGTTGTTTTTTGGAACGAAAATATTTAGCCAAAAAACTGGCGCAAAAAAGTGAGTAATTATTTAGAAGAAGGGAGAGAGAGATTATAATTATTAGATGAGAGAGTTGAGTTGGGGGTTGAATTTGGGCTCAGCGCGTGGGCTTAGTTTGACGTTTTTCTAAGACTAAGCCCCTCCTCACTCCAAGCCTAAGCCCAAGGCTCCAGTGGAGACGCATGTTTTTTTTTTACACGAGACACGAAACGCGACACTCCGCGTTTGACGAGCCAACAATGGAAAAAAGGTTGATGGAATAGGGGCGTAAACTCGAATTGTTCACCTCCAAATTCACGGTTGAAGCCAGCATGTTTTTGGTTGCATGAAAAATATTTTTGTATTTTGGTCGTCGTCTGATGGTGAACTTTTTCAATTCAAATCGAAACTGAGGAGTCGTGTCTGCAATAAACATTTTATCGACTGTATTCTTTTGTAAACGGTTTCTTTCCTATACAATGAGTTCTGTCACAATTTTTGATGGTTTTTTTAAAAACTAATACTTCGAAAATAGTAAGTACCCTGCATTACCTCTGCGTCTTTAACTTTTAGCGAATAACAATAATTGACGCATTACAGGGATCGGTGAGTATTTTTCCATTACGATATATTACAGTAAATTTCAAGTATATGTTCATACCTAAATGACAAGTGACAAATGGCAAGTGACAACGCTTTCTCGCGCGTTTAATTATCACTTGTAGACTCTCAGGGTTGGTTCATA